>JANHGB010051683.1:0-14481 GCA_026283785.1 Coracopsis vasa | reverse complement strand
TAGTCATCAGCGCGCTTGTAGTAAGCGTGGGTAAAGCCCTTCCCAAAATCTTCGTTTGCGAAGTCAAGCCATCATCACTTCATGTTCTGTAACACTTGGCATTTGTTGGACCTGGTCTGAAATGGTTTGCCTGCTAAAAGAGATAGTAGGTGACAATTTCCATAGTGGCTAAACTCTTGAAAAAAAAAACCTGAACGCATTGTGATGTTGAAATGTTCGGTCCTGCATTCTTTCATGTGACCTGTTTTTCATACCTCAGCAGCTATAGAGGTCAGTATGGAGCCATATGTTACTGGATCTGGCATGAGACCAAGTGTGACACCACTGACAGGAGATGACAGGTTTCAAATACTAGCTCAGTCTTTCAAGGATCACTTTGACATGTACTTTGGAGTGTGAAGTCTTACAGACATAGTCTCAGAGTAAATAAAAAGGACATGACAATGTAATGTTCCTATTCTGTCATTTTTACCAAACCGTCTTCATTAATCAAAAATTAATCAAGTTGGTAGCATAGCCTTAAAAAAATGGTGAAATACAAAAACCTTTCAGTCTTAGGAGATTACAGCAATGTTGTCAGACCTTCAGTGCAGCTGAAATAAACTTAATGCAAGTTTTACTTTGTGGAGCTTGAAAGTCCAAAATGTAGACAGTTACTGAAGCTGGAAGTCCCAGAGGAAGTGCAGAGACTGCTGTGAAAACTACATTCCAATAAACATAAATGTTGTCCATCACTCAATACAATGCCCCTTCTTGAGTCACTTAGAAAAGTCTGCTATTCTACTCTCTATAAGATCATTTACAAGTTCTATTAAATTGTCAGTAAGTTTTTAACAGGCCTCTTTCTTGCTCTCTGAAGGCTTCCGAGTTAAAGTGCCAGTTAACATGCTTTAGGGCAAGTGCCATCGGAAATGTCTATTGCATCAGATTCTTTCTTGGGTAGAACTGCTTATGAACCAAAGCATTGATTAAGAAGCTGAACTTTTGATCCAAGCCTGTTGCTTGGGCACATGTACACATTACTTCTAACCTGTAGGATATGGGAAGGGATGAAATACATTTGGTAAGAAGAGTTATAAAGTTTAAGAATTGATCATGAAACTCGGAATTTTACTGTTAAAAAAGCAAAGCTCTTGTGGAGGCAGAAATATTTGACTTTACAGGTGATTTGCCAAAAGAGAAGATACTTGTCTTCCTCTTTCTTGGAAGTTAGGATGTCCTCAAGATGTTTGTTACAGCTGTTAGAAACTTCTTAAGGGAAATGAAAAAAATCTGTGATACACTTAAACCTAAGGCAAGTAGAAACTGCAAGAGTAGAAAATCTTGTGATAGAGTAACCTGAATTCACTCAAATTGAGAATGGAGGTTGATGGCAGATAGATAAAGGGAACAAAATCCAAACCAGATTTTGAAGCATCAGGTTGGCCTGGCAGCTATCTTTTCAGAGACTTTGGGCAAAAGTACTTGCTTTGAAAAGCATTGGGAACATTTATGGAGCTTATTATAACAGTAAGTCATTTAACTGCTTCCTGAATTGGATTAGTAACAATGATCGATCTGTATTTGCAGCTAGACAATGGAGTTGTGTAGCTATTAGCCATGAAGAAGCACACATTACAGTACAGTGAAGTTAAAACCTATGAGTAATCATACAGTTGAACAACAATTCATATGGCTAGAAATCTACATTTCTTGGAGAGAGAATAAAACACTTGCTATTGTCCTCTTAAATCAGAAAACTAATTGAGAGATCTTCAAATACAACAGCTATGTTCTTATATACTAAACTCCCACTGTTTGATGGCTGCACTGTAGCAGTGGCAATAAGTAAGTAATTTCTGCAAGAATAAGCTGCATTCAGTCCTGTGCTCTTATCTGCCATATAGACAATGTAGTTATTACGCATGTATGGAACACTTACAAACTACAAAATATGTTCTTCTAAGCACCAGTTGGGCAAGCAGCCTCCAAATATGTAGCTCACTATGTCTAACCTTCACACTTTCTAAGCATGAGAAGTATTTCTTGCAGTGTAGAAAGCCTTGTTACTGCCCATTCAGACTGTTATCTCACAGAGATTTTCATGCCAGAATTTTTTCTTTCTCTGTACTGCAGAGAGGCTAGGAAACCTCTGAATAATGATCCATGTCCAGCTGGTACAGCCATAGGGGTCCTGGGGCACTTGTCAAGGGACTGGGTTGGGGTTACACAGTATCATGCCCTGTGGCTCATGCATGGCTGGGTGTTGTTCCACCCCATGGACTAAGCTCTGTGACTAAAGTCCAGCGAAGAATGAAGGAGAGAAGGGGAGACAACTGGACAATGCAAGGCAAATATAGTTAAGTGGAGGCCACTCTAGCTAAGCCAGAAAGTAAGAGTCTCGAGATACATTCATGATTTATGTTCAAGTGGCTAAGGAGGTGAGTGTGGAAATGGAGCTGTGAAATGAGTTAGTGGATTAGCTGTCTTCTCACCTATCCTTCTCTTCTGTGCCAAGGTAGTTTTCAGCTTTGTGATGAAGCTAACTGTTGAAGGGCGGCAAAGTGTTTGTAGGACTGTCACCCGGAAACGCTCGAAGTTTCTCTAGTGAGACGGTGAGTGTGGTACAGAGAGATGGCGCAGGCACTGCTTTCACTCTGTGCTCCTTGACACAGAGATCCGAGTTCTAGTTTTGAACACATGAGCAGCTTGTTTAGAAATCAGACAGATTTTTGCATTTTGGACTGCTTTCGTTATGCAACAGGGTAAAAATAAAGAGCTTGAGCTATTTAGTCAGCCCTGGATTACCAGGGAGTGCTTTGTGGACTGCCTTTTGAAGAAAGAGCTAAGAGCATTGCTACTGTAAGTTTACTAATTTTTAGATCTGAGTTGTGTGGTGCTAAGCAGTGTTCCATAGCAACCAAAACAACAGTTATTACAAAAAGTAACAAGCAAGCAAAATGCAAACCAGAAACCCCTGTTGGAAGCATCTATCAACAGACCACACCAAGCCCAGCCTAAGCCTGAAGCAAAACCAAAACAGAACATGCATTTTTCTTTAAGTCCTATGAACATATCCTTAAAGTTTCCCATGAGGTCTGGGAAAGCTGTTTTGTTATGACTAACTAGAGAAAATCTAGGCTTTCAGTGCTGGTTTTAGCCTATCAGGCAAGTACAAGCCTACCATTAACCACCACCCAAAGACACATTGTCTATAACTTTCCTACGGGGTTCCCATCCTGGTGTTCCTTGGAGCAAAGCATAAGTGCAGATGCTCCATCCAGGGGGGCTCCACATATTTAAATTTTAAAAATCACCACTCCTTCAACAAGCAGTATCTAGAGGCTGCGTAACAGCTTGCATTTTTGGCTAAGTCCTGCTGCAGGGTAGTTATTAATCTTACTCACATCTATCCATTCATTCCAGAAACCCCAGCATTGTGTTGTTAGCTTCAGACTAAAGATGTTTCACTCCTGACCATTTTTCTGCTAGCTTCTGGTAATTAAAGTTAGAGAAGCAGCCTTGTTCTCCATGAGTGCATTGCCTTGTCTCCAAATGAGGGGTGTGTGTGTGTAAATACGAAGACAGAGAAGCAGCATTTAAGCTGGCTAGTCTTACTGTTAGTGAGATAAAGACAGCAGAGATAGGACCTGTGGAGAGATGTTTTGTTGTTTAGGGTTTTGAGGGGTTTGGGTGTATCAGGTTTTAAACAATCTTGGTGTGGTTCGGAGAAGGCACTCTCAGAATCTTTGCTGCCAGTGGGACCGTACACTACATTGATTTGTATTTGTATTTGTATTTGAGCTGTACTTCCCAAGCCAGTGGAAGAGATGCAGTAATTTGATTGTCAGTTGATGTAATCATTCCTAGTATGTTAGTCATTGTGTCTGTATGTTCTTTAGGTACGGAAGATGGCAAATTCCCCAGCTGACAAAAAGAAACACTCATTTAGACTCAAACATTTTTTAGATCAGAAGAATGTTTCCTCCCAATTATGTAGATACATTGAAGGGAATTTTTCTTATCAGACATTTTCAGTGACAAGGAGGAACTGTGTCAAGGTGATAACAATAAAGTTATTACGACATTGCAGGTTCCCGAGCCAGGTCCTTTGGGGCAGGAGTCCTGGTGAAGCTTGTGACTGAATGAATGTGATACACTTCAGGTTTTAAAAAACTTGACAGTAGTGACAGTATGGGAAAGGAAGTGAGTTTAGCCAGAAAAGGGATTACAGATATGCAGACAGAGTATGTTTGAAAAGGCACTTCCTTTTCAAGCAGCCTGTGCAACCAGTACCTGTCAACATTGGAAGAGCTTGATCTTCCTAATCGGTCATAACACAGTATATTCCATAAACTCTGCTTGCATACAGCAGGAGCATCTCTTTCTTCTAAAACAGTACAGAACTTCAAAGCATTTGCCGTGATTTTAAATTAATCGCTTTGCACCCAGAAAAGCCTAAATCAGGATGATATATGGTGAAGTAATATAGAAAACTGGGAACAAAAGCTGCTATGTAATTATCACATAGGAGGTGTGTTTATGTCTGCCTGGGTGGTTGTTGCTGTGTTGGCAATGCAGAGTAGTAATCCTTCCTCTTTGCCTTTCATTAATTACTAATGTACTAAAGAAATATACCACAACATTCTTTACAACTCTGAATTAGAGACCAGGGCTCTGCAAGGAAAAAGTGGTGGTAGTGGTGGCCCTGTTGGCAAAGAACTGGAATACATATCACAATTAAATAGTATTTCTCTTCAGGAATCACTGATATGTTTTGGGTTGGAGGCACTTAGGCTGCAGAATTTTCACAAGTGTACATCCGTCATCCCCGGAAGACTGTTTTCAGTTTTCTCAGGAGGGTTGTTATAATTTGCCAAGTCCATAAACTCAACTTACCAAAGATGTAGGCAGATCCAAGTAACAATTAACCCTTCGCAAGGTAGAAGGAACTTTCTGCATGGGAAGCAGTGGCTGGTGCTCGGGAAGTGTGAAAATGTGTATGCACCACACAGGGGAAAATACTGGTTGTGATAGAGTGATGGAAGTGGCGTAATTTGGCAATTCGTGAAGATAACATCAGATATAAATTCCAGAATTGGACGAGGCTGGAAAAAGGAGATGTTTCTTATTATTATTTGAAGTTTGGTGAAAGAGGTCTGTGTGGTTTTAAGTTTTGTTTTAGGTTTGGTTTTGGGTTTTTTTTTCCATTATGATGAAGTCCTGGTGTTTCCATGAAAGCAAATAGTCAGTGGCTTAAAAGGAGATACACCATAAACAGTAAAAGTGACAGTGCAAAAGTCATGAAACAATTTAATTGCTAACCTAGGATCAATTACATGAAGCAAGCTACTCTAGTGACCTTGGTCCAGTGTATCACCCCAATTCTATGTTTGATAAGACACTTATGCTTCACTGACAAATATGTGAATTCCCAGGAAGACTATCCAGAGTTTGGTGAAGATGTCCAGGTGGTTGTGGTGTTGGAATGTACTGTTCCATAAGCCTAAACCTGCACAGTTATGTGGCTGGGAGGCAAGCAAAAGGCCCACAACGTTTGCCTATGAGCACAGATGCTGATCTAATTTCCAATTTACAGAGCATAACTGGGTGAAAGCCAGTGAGGCCATACCACTGCAGACCTTAGACAATGTGCTAACAGGCTTGGAAGATCTCTTTCTTGATTAAGGAATACCTTGTCCTACTGTGAAACAGGACTTTTGGATATCTTTTATAGTATTCTAACCACACAAAAGTGATCAAAGTTTCCTCAGCCTGATGGGCTTGGACTTTTCCTTTCCTCTTTCTTGTTTTTAATTTGTTTGGTTTTTTGCTTGGAAGGAATCTGCCTGTATCTAGAAACATGTTTCACCATGGCTAAATGATCTCCTAATTCTCTGTTAAAGAATGTTTGCATAAAGAAGAACCTGGAACCAGTTACTTCTATAAACAGGTGTTTTTAAATAGTTGATTTTGATCTGGTGTAAACAGTAGAAGTGTTCCATCCTTATCACTCTAAGGTGGCCACATGCAGCATGTAATAGTCTTTTGCTTCTTATAAACAGATCTGAAGAAAAGAGTATAACCTGGATACAAGTAAAGGGAACTGAGTGGGAGGAGAAATCAACAAAGTGCAAAAATTAATAACTAGCATGCATACTTAATGAATTAAAAATTTCCCACCACAAGAAGTCATGAGAATATCCTGAAGGTGCAACAGTCTCTTCATATTAGTTTGAGGTAGCGCTGCTACACACTGTAGTTTAGATCTTATGCTATTTTTTATCATGAGAGAAGCATTACCTTGGGGGAAAACATAAATAAACTTTCAGTTTGTATGTTAATTATATGAGTTTATTATTGCACGTTAAAAAATGAGTCTGCTGTCTAGTGTCTAGTGTGATAAAATCACACAAAGAAGTATTATGTCTTTTTAAAGAGTAATATTTTTGTGATCATGATATAGAATATACTTATGCAGACAGGGTTAGATTCTTGGTGCGTACTGGCTTTTTTTCAGCCAGAGCATTTAATTTTTAGAGCGTGCTGTAAAGTACATGCTTCAGTTTCAGTAATGTATGAAGCTTGGATGCTTTCCAGTTCAGAAAATACATCATGTATAGCTGATACCCATTAATCACTACTTGTCAGAAGTTCATCCTCTAAAAACTAACCTTAAAAAAACCCAAACATAAAAGGCTGTGGAAAGGAAAGCTATTGGCATGTTCCCAGAAAGCTCCATGGGATGTTAGGCTGTGAAAGAATGTCAATAGCATATCCGTCCAAAGGGTCAGAAGGAAGAGACATGAAGTATCACTCTGATTTCAAGCAGAACCTGAAACAACTTCAGATGTGAGACAGGAAAACTAGTCAAACCTCTGTCAATGGGGAGGAGAGAAGGGAGGCAGGGGTGGGAAAGAAGTAAAATGATTACAAGTGAGAAAAATAGATGTATTTTTCCCAAGGCATCAAGGGACCTGGTAAAGAGAAAGAGCCTAGCACTGAATAACTTCAGGTCTTTAGCTACCCTTTTGGAACAGTAATGCAGGTAAACCTAAATGAGAACCAGCTGCTGAACAAATTCCATGAGATTATGTTCACTGACAATTACTCACAAGAAACTGTAAACCTGCTGTCAGGAACTTACACTTATGGAAGTAGTACAGTGTCACTCCTTCATGCAAGGTCTTTAGTCTGAGACTCTTGAAGGGTGAGGGAAGATAAAGAAAATAAAGGGGCAGGGGAGGGAGGAAGCAAATAAAGAAACCGAACACCTTAAAATTCAAGTGTTTTGAATTGTCTGGTGCAATTGATTAAACTGACTGAGGAGCAGAAGAGTCTCATCAGTTGTTAGTTGCAAGGCAGCCAAACTTTCATTTTGCAGAAGCTTTTATTAGTTTCACAAGAAATAACCAGAAGGATTTGGGTTTGATTTTGTCCAAGTCATTAAAAAAAAAGTAAAAAAATCCTACTTCCTTTCTGGTTTTCAGGTTTGAATTTTTCAAACACAATTCTGAAGCATCTGTTATCCTGTTGCCACTTGAACAGACAGGGTATTTAGGGGAACTATTTTGGGGTTTTTGTGAGTATATAATAAATGAAGGACTGTCTGAAGGACCCTTGTTTTGAGAAATGTTTCTGTGAATCTCCTTAAAGGAGTTCACCTTTCATTTAAATGGATGTTAAAGACTGGTTGCCTAGTAAATGAGCAGATCTATCCCTGGTAATCTTATCAGTGAATAGAGTAGGACCTTCCATCAATTTTCAATACAATTTCTTTCTTCTGTGTACCTTACGTCAACTTTATTGCTACAAAGGACTATGAGGAAAAACAGGTTTAGAAGTCTGCCTTAAATTGGGAAAAAAAAAAAAAAACAAACCATGAAATTAGGATCAGGACTGAAAACTCATCCTTAATTTACTTCATGGTGCTTGTATATTTCAGGTGCATGTCTGCACTTGAATGTGCCATTATGCTTAGCCACAGATGAAAGGAGGAAGTTTAGGACTTCTGTTTCAGCCTTCACTCTGTCTGCTGCCTTTTGTGTATTTTGAAAACAGACCTGTGACATTATTTTAAAGATCCGAAAGAAGGTTATGAAACACCTTTGAATAATACTGTGCCCGGGGTGCTCCGAACAGTGAAGCTTGAAGAGTTGTCCTGTAAGAGAGTTTAAGCGTAAGGAGGCTATGTAATGCTATTGCAAGAATTTGTGCATGGGAAGACTTACATCCAACATCCCATTTTGGTTTTTGGTTTGGTTTTTGGTGGTTGGTTTTGTTCTTTGGGGTTTTTTTTGTAGACATGAGGCCAACCCACAGAATTCAGGAATGTGCTTCACTGTGCCATATTCAAGCAAACAAGATATTGATGATACAAATTAAATAAACAAAATACTAACAAATTCATTTTGCATTTGGAGACATTTTCCCAAGAAGGGGAAAGTTGAATTTTCAATGATAATCTTCACTGCCCACAACTGTCTTATTTTGTAACTCTCCCCCAAACCGTGAAGGTTAAAAGCATGAACGCTTCTCAGCAGAATCCTGTGCTTCCTGCCCAGTGTCCAGTGGTGGCAGAAATCTGATTAGTTTGTTTCCTAAATTACTCTTATCTGTTTGAGAAGCAGGCAAAATCTTTCTTTCAGTTTCAAAAGGCAGGCTACTTCAAGCAGGCTTTGCTTATCCTGTTTTGTATGAACATGCCTTCAACTCCTCAGAAGAAATTATTGGGAGCATGGAAAAGCAGAGCTAAGTCAGTCAGTGGCACAGGGAGAGAGGTCTCACGTGGACAGTGAGACAGACTGACCCATCTGGGATGTGTTACTGTACTGGGAATGAAACGAGACTTTCTCCCCATGCATCCAGCACTGTTTATCTCCATCTGCTGTTTTGCAAGGCATGGGAACAGGCCTGCCCTGCTGTCTCTACCCTATTTGTATAGTACATGAGCCATATTTCTCTGTTCTTGTATCTGGCTGATAGGCTGAATGCTGAAGTGCGTGTTAGTTATTCTGCTGCCTTCCAGAGTTTTACTGAATTGATTGGGCTTTGCTTTACTCATCTGTTTCACTAGCTGTAAAGACAGGTTTTCAAGGCAACCAAATGCCATTATGCTTCATATGGAATTGTCATTTAAGTTTGAAGTAACTTGATAATTGTTCCCTTGTTGTAATTGTTCACTCTTCTTGTGCTGAGTGCCAGGACCATGGATTATAGTTTTGTTTTAGGGTGGGGAAAGAAGTTTTGATGAGGGAGTTACTTCAGAGTGTCGCAGGGTGGGGGATTGTCCCTTAATAAAGGACTTAAGTATTTGTAATGGGAGATTTACACTAGACTCTTATGTGGTGGGCTCTTTGTGATAATACGATTATTCTGTGATCTAAAACTTCCCTTTCTTCCTTCAAAGCATCTACAAATTATGGAAGGTTTTGCTGTAAACCTTTTCCTCTCAAAAGCTGTAAGCTTGAAAAGGAGGGACGGGAGGGAGAAAATGCAAAGAAATTACATAGTTTGGACCCAAAACTTGCTTCTTTTCTTATTTAGCCAAACTCAGATCAAGGGGGGCAGTTTTATGCATGTGATGACTCCATTGATGTCAGCTGCAGAGGGATGCTGGGCAGCACCTTCCCCGGGTGTACATGAAGGCTGGTGCTAATCAGGTCAGCTGAGTAACACCTGGCAGGAGAATCAGACCTTACAGCAGTGGCTTGCAGAGGTCAGTGGTTCAGTAGTCAAAGCTAACTCCGGAGTACAGAAGTTTCAAAAGAGCACTAACAAGTATATGAAAATGAGTGTTTATCACCAGCTGTAGAGTTAGGCAGCTCTTCTTTCTATGGGCTTGCATGATTTTTACTGTCTTCTCTCAGGTTTTTTGTATTTCTAAACTTGGAAAGGTTTGCTTTGCTGATAACCCAACTGAATATCCCTTAAATCAGTCTTAAAAACTTTGTTCCTTGCTTAGCTTCTGTTTCATATTACAGTTAGGTTTTGTTTGTTTTCTGGTTGGGGGTGTGTGTTTACTTTTTAAACTATATGACTACCCAAAGTGTTCGTGACTACTGAAAAACAGTAGGAGGCAGAGATGATATAATGCTGTTTTACCAAGGGGAAGAACAAGAAAAAGCTCTGTAGCATTCCGTTTCTTAGGAGATTGTTTTTCTGATATAAAACCCAAGATTGTTTTCACTAAAGCTCCTACCATGTTGTGGTTATGCTCCTGGCCAAAACCTGGAATGATAGTGGCACAGTGCAGTTTTCTTTTGGCAACTGAAACCAGCAGCTTCCTAGATGCTGAGCCCTTAGAGAGAGCACCATGAGAGGTCCAGTTTCTGATATTGGGAAAAGCTTGCTGCTTCTCTGAACAGTGAGAGTTGCGGTGTTTGTGAATGGAGAGTAAAAGTCTCCTGTATTGGTACCACCGAAGTCCCTTGTGTGCTCTAGGGTATGCAACATAAATGGTTGAAACTAAAATGTCATGTGATGTTCAAACTTGCTTTAAACTAGTGCAGCCATATTCTGACTTTATATCACAAAATAAACCAGTATAGCTGTTGTCTCTTAGTGATGAAGCTATTATCAGGGTTAAGGCAGTATTTATATTTTGCAGTCACAATAGGTAAGTCTGTATGTTACTTTTTAAATAAAAACTACAAGTTATATGTAACTATTAAAAAAAGTTTTAAGGAATCAGCTTTCAAAGACTTAAGCTGTGAATGACAACTTCTTTTTTTCAAGCTCTGCTATTGTGTGAGTGACGTAATTGCTTCTGATTGGCCATAGTAACTGCAGGATTATACAAATAAATACCAGGTTTTGGGGTCTGAATGCCTGAGGACATGTGAGGCTGGCAAAAGGAGAGAAACAGTAGGGTATATTCTAAATTGGTTGTAATTTTATTTACAGTTCAGTGCAGTAGTAGTGCTTTATACTTCTCAAGAGTCTCTTAGCCGTTTATGTTAACCTTGCCTATGTATTAGATGCTTTGTGTTTGCTGGTGTACCAGGCACAGCCAGTTCTGCTTAAGCCCCTGACTGCTCACGTGCTTAAATTCCAAGATAAGCAAAAATATCATTCTTTTTATTGTATCTCTGTATTTTCACATACATAACTGATGCCTGTTAAGACTTGCTTAAAATGCTCATTGTTAAGTGTGAGAAATAACCATCATAAAGAGGTTTTGGAAGACATATTGTCTGCTTTTAAAGTGCTCACACATCACTTATGTAGCAAATAGTCACTCAAACATCTTTCTGGTTGCAATTTTAAGTATATTTGTGTGACTGTAAAAAAGGATCTCAGTATGATTACTTTAGTTCTGTAGAAAATCTGTCAGCTGTTTTGGGTTGCAGGTCATAATTTCTGTGGTAATTGGCTTTGAAATCTTAATTCTCAACTCAATCAGATGATTGCCACAATGAACTGTCAGACTGGCTGCACTCTACTTGGTTACTAGTGCATCAGGGCTTGTGTATCCAAAATTAGTTATAGTTGTGTGATTATAAGAAAAAAATTTGATTCAGAACTCTTCACTTTCAAGGAGTTGCTTTAACTTCACTCTTCTTAAACACAATTTGTCAGTGTAACTCTTAAACTAAGGTTTACTGGATTTTAATGGAACAGGTGGAGATTCTCTTTTCCAGCTTAATGAATCCTCTGTGCTGCACCAAGGTTTGGACTGTCTCTAAGCTATGAATACCTTATGGTCTTATGTGAATGTGGAGCAGAAATGGTCTCAAGTGTAATTTGGGATTAGGAGTATTAGTGAAAGATATGTAGAGCACAGAGGAAAAATGGGCATTTTTTTATTTTTAAGGTGTATTTATGCTTCTATAACATTGGACTAACATGGTGATAGATCAAGATCTCTAGGATCTTTCACTGACATCAGGCATCCTTGTTTTATTGACTGTCTCATCTCCCTCATTAGTCACAACTAGCTTTAATATTGCAATACAGTGGTTGGGGTTTTTGTTGGTTTATTTTTAACTGGAATATAACTATAGGAAGGAAGCCACCTGGCTGTGTTTGAAGCACAGTGAAGCTCTTTGGTTTTGTTTAACAATTCTTTGAACTTGATTCTAAGTATCTTGTATAACTAACATTGATCCAAAGTCCACTAAACCAACTGAAAGGTGATTGCAAGACTTAGATGGCTTTGAATGAGGTCCTAAGAGCTGGGAAAAGAAATATTCCCTTTCCGCAAATATATATGAAAGCATTTCCACCCATTTAATTTAATTTTAATTAATACGAGCACCTATGTCTGCATGCTTACAGGACTGGGCTTTACTGACATAAGAAAGATGAAATATTTTAAAAGTAAGTGAAACAAAAAGAGGAGGATACGAGCAAGGTAGTCAGAAGCGTTGCATGTGGTTTGGATTTAGGCTGTCAACACTATTGTAGAATATATTTAATGTCACCATGTGTTAGGTTTCCATAACTTCATAATACATCATCTACCTTTTTTCAGGTGTACATTGATATTTCTGATCAACTACTACCTCAGAACAAACTGAAAGATAGAAGCAAGCTGAGCACAAGTACATGGGAAAGCAGTTCCTCAATTTTTCCTGCCCAATTTTTATCTTGAGATAAAAATTGTAATTGTACACTTTTCTCATTCCACCTACTTTAATGGGAAAATTTGTCTTACCTTCCAGGAAACTTGCTGGAAACAACATAAAATCTTTAAATTTTGCACAGACCTTTTGTACTGGCACTGTTCCTTATAAAACAAACGCCTAGATTTTATTAAAAATGGAAAAAATGCATGTTTTTTAACTTTGCATTTTTGTGTATATATGTAGATGTACAGACAGTTTTTGGTAGGTAACTTGCATTACTGGTTACATAGTTCTACCAAAGAACAGAACTTGGTGTAGTGGGTTTGAATCTATCAAGAACCTAAAACCCTCTTCTATCTGGAAGTGATTGTTCAGCAACATCTTTGTTACTGATTAGTCCAGTTCTATTTGCCCAGAGATATCCTATTGGCTTGAGGAAAATGAGCTGAACATATTTAGATTCCTGAAAGGACAAGTCCCGTAGAACTTTGTTAGTGTCTATTAGCAAATGATTGTATAAACCTGGTACTAAACCAGAGAAGAATACCTGGTCTCCACATGCACTTTATTTTCAAAAAAGTGTTGATATTAAAGATAAAAAAGCCTGGCCCTATTTTGTGGTAGTTAAGAGTGTGCAAACAACCTTCCTGCACAGTGGGACTCAATCAGTTGCTGATGTTTTCCTGAAGAATTTCGGGGGAAAAATCGTAAACAGTAAATAAAGCTTTAAGCAACTTGTCCTTTTAATGAGATAATAGGCTCAAGTCCAACATATAAAAAAGTGCAGTGGTAATTGCAACAGAAACCTTGGGTAGTTTTGGTTTTGTGTTGGTTTTGTTTTGTTTTGGTTTTTAATCCAGTAGCATTTTTATCTTCTGGTCTCAGCCAGGAGCCTGAGCAAAGACTGAGCACCTGCAAGGCAAACTGAATAGGAATGGTCCCGAGCAAAGTGGAAACTGCCTAGGTTGCTCTTATTTTTCTAGCTGTGACGAATCGCTCAGCAGTAAGCGAACAGCCTGAAGTCACCGCCGTTTAGTCAGTTTCCCTCTTGGCCCTCTTGCTGTCTACACACAGCACGAACTGTATGACAAGTTTGGGGTGAAGCGAGGAAACTTCTACCTGTAAGAAAAGATGGAAGTATCAATAGCCCCTTCTAGAGCACGACGTTGTTTGCTTTGAAACTGTGTGTGCTGAATACGCTCACCCTTCTAGATGACACTCGTGTTTTGGGCTCTGGGCCGGGCGGCACTTGACGTGGCCCTTCCAGCCTCCTCCACCCGGCACCGAGACGAGCCCTATCGCTGCCCGGGAGGGCTCGGCTGAGCGTGCCTGGCTGCTGCCGGCTGCCCTGAGTGCCTGCTCCCCTTTGCCTCTCCTCGCATCTCCCCAGCTCCGCCTTGCTCCTCCTGACCGGCACTGTCTGCCTCCTCTATCTTCCGTCCGTAATCCCGCTGCATCCCCTCGCTGTCGCACCTCACGAGGGAGAGAGGCTGCGACCATGTTTGCGCTGGGAGGGGGGCCGAGGCGGGCTTGCGGCTCTCCCGCACTGCTCCAGCACGGCAGCCCGACCCGGCCCCAGCCCGCTCCTCGCAGCCGCGCCTGGTGTACGGGGACGTCCGGGGCGCGGGCCTCAGCCGGGGACGTGGCTCCCACTGCAGCGCTGGTGCGGGGTCCTTCCCTCAGACCCGAGGAGGTGCCCTGCCGGCGCTGCCGTGTCACCCTGCTGCCTCCTGAGGCTGCCGGTTCCAGCCCCCTTCCCGCCTACGGGCGGCTGCTGGACGCCGAGGGGCGGCCTCTGCCCGCCGGCCAGACCGGAGACTGCTCTGCCGTGCTGCAAGTGGGGATCCACTGCCAGTATATGGCAGCCGCGGGGGGGGGGGGGGGGGGGGGGGGGGGGGGGGGGGGGGGGGGGGGGGGGGGGGGGGGGGGGGGG
>JANHGB010051679.1:35147-85497 GCA_026283785.1 Coracopsis vasa | reverse complement strand
GGAGCAACCTGCTCTAGTGGAAGGTGTCCCTGCCTGTGGCAGGGGTTGGAACTGGATGAGCTTTAAGGTACCTTCAAACAAAACCTTTCTATGTATCTAGGCCGCTCTTTCCAAAGCCAGTTCTTATCCCACAATTGATGGAAGTGCTGTACCATGGAGATTTGCTTAAGATACCAGACAGAAGTCAACCTGTCCATTTCAGACTCCTCAAGGTACAAGCCTTACCCTCCTCCCAGCAGCTTAGAGTCCACCAGCACTTTCCAGGCTTTTTCCAAAGGAAGTTGTCTGAACTTACTGTTGGAGGGGGCTGCCCTAGGAGATGGTGTAGGTAGTGTTTGGAAGGATGTGTTTATTGCTCCAGGTTCCTAAAGGCTCCATGAGCACGTTTTGCTATAGGAGACACCTGGTTCATGAAGGCTGCTCTGAGATCCTGTTGTGTATGGCTGTGGTGGTTTGATTTCTTTCCTTAAAAGCACCGAGGCCCTGGGTGCTGGCACTGCAGGGGATGAGTCTCCGTAGCCAAGTGTTCTGCTCAGGCTTGTGTCCGACTGTGAAGCCAGAGCATTTCCAGTGCAATCCCCATCCCTCTGTGCTCCGCCCTGAGAACATTTGCTGTGGGCTCCCACTCCATCCTTCCGGTGGAGACTTGTTCAGTCGCCGTGCTGACACGAGCCATGCAGGCACCACGCTCACTCAGACTCCGAGCAGCCTTTTCATTTATATAGCCACTGCCTCCTCCAAGGAGTCTAAAAATAAAGAGCTTGCTCTGAGTAAGCAGCTCGCCTGCCTTCCCAGGGAGGTTGCTGTGATGTAACTCCTTCCTTTTTTCCCCTCCTGTGAGGAGCAGGGACTCAGCCAGAGGAATGACTTGCCGAGGAGCAGGAGGATGTCTCTGAGCTGATTGCTGGCTGCAGCAGAGCTGACAGTGCCGACGAGTGCCACCTCCCACACTGATGCACTCGTGGCGAGGCCCCGTGGCACAGGGGTAGTTCACACTCGATGGGTGGCAGCTCGAATCACGCCCCAAAGCTGACAGAGAAAAGCACATTTCAGTGGAGAGTGATGTCAGTGAGAGAGAAGCAGCACTGAGGCTTGGAGCAAGGCAGCCTGACAAGTGCTAAAAGGGTCTGCAATCTGCATGGTGTCATAATTAAAGTGGCTGCCATTAACTGGTGATGCCAATTAACAAGTAATACCAGACACATCAAACCTTTCACTCCAGTGCCCTCAAATGCTTAGGAAAACCAGGTGGTTTAGAGGAGCTCCTCATCATGTAGTGCTTTGTACTGTGGAAGTTAGACCTGAATTAGCTGTGTTAGATCGAGGTGTGGGGAGCTGCTGTGTCCGGTGCTGCAGAAACATGAACCAGAAGGATTGTCCTATTCTCCTCTGCCTGACTGGTGGAATTCACCGTCCAGCCCACCTCCACCATCCCTGAAACAATAAAACAGAGAAGGGAGCTGAAGCACAGAGAAACTAAACGGCATGTCCAGGGTGAAACAGGCAAACTTAGTGCAGTGGATACTGCCTAGCTCTGCATCCACTTTGGTCACAAAGTTTAGCAAGTCAGCTTTGGTTTGCATGATGAACAAACGAAGTTCCTCCCAGGGAAAGGCAGTGTGAAGAGAGTTCTTTTTAGCTCCATATTGAAGCTTTTCAGACATTCAGGGGCTTTGGGTGATGCACTGTAGATAGCCTCTTAATTTTCTTGAAGACCTTGATGCATCTGCAGTCAGATATCGCAGACTCCTCTCCCCAGGCATGTTCTGCTTGGGCAGAGACATGAGTCCTCACATTATAACGGGTTTCCCAGAGATCACAGCATCATTTTTTGTGTCACTTCATTTTCTAGATCCTTCTCTCCCCAAATAACCCCCAAATAGGAAAAGAAAATTCAAGACTAGCCCAGAGGGTGGCATTTGTTCCAGCTCCTTTCTCTGACCCTGGTGAGTACTGAGCTGTGCAGTACAGACACCAGCATAAGTGTCTACCACTATAAACTGAAACAGGAGATTCCTCCTGATGGCAGAAAGTCATCAGATGATTGAGAGTGCTGATAAGTGTCAGGGTTTAACTCCATCTGTCAGCTAAGCCCCACACAGCTTCTCACTTGTTCCCCCTGGGTGGGATGGGGAGAGAATTGGAAGAGAAAAAGTGAGAAAAACTTGTGGGTTGAGATAAAGACAGTTTAATAGGGAGAGCAAAAGCTGTGCACAAGCAAAGCAGAACAAGGAATTCCCTCAGCACTTCCCATGGTCAGGCAGTTTATCCATCCCCAGCTCAGCAGGGCTCCATCACGTGTAGCAGTGACTTGGGAAGACAAATGCCATCACTCCAAATGACCCCCCCTTCTTCCTCCTTCCACAGAGTCGTATGCCGAGCATGATGCCATGTGGTCTGGGATATACCTGGGGATGTTTGGGATCACAGCCCTTACTAGCTGCTAGGAGGAAAATTAACTCTACCCCAGCCAAAACCAGCATAATGAGTTTATTATCTTGTGATGTGCAGCCTGGTTCTTACAGCTGGAAGAGCCATTCCTTGTCCTTCACTGAAAATAGTGGTTGTCAAACTGTGTGCCCTGGTAGGACCCTGTGGCAAGAAGTTCCACAAGGTAATGTACTTACACTGAAAATTGTATTACCTTTGTGATTCTACTGGCTCCTCCTGGCTCTCTGAGAGAAGAGAGGTCTTCTGGGGTCATTTTCTGAGGCTTGTAACAACTGAAGAGATGTAATTGATCAGGAAACACCCAGGCTGTAAGGCAGCAGACCTGCCAGGGCATAAGTGGAGATGGCTGTGCAGTTGTGAAAGCACAAAATCTGTAGGTGGTGGAAGTTAAAGGAGTATTGGAGAGCGCAGGCCAACCGGAGTGTGATTTAGTTGGGAAAGTGCTGCATTTCTAGGAAATGACTCTTCTCTGCTAGCAAGTGAGGAATGTAAACTGGAGATGGAAGCAGACCACAGTGCGCCGAGGTGAGGAGCTGGAGTGGATCCCATCTCTCCCATTTTCTGCCCAGTTAGAGCAGAGAGGGCTTGTCCACTGCTGAATTGGACAGGAAAGTGTGGCTTTGCTTGTGCCTGGTGCCACATGTCAGCTCCCTTTACAGCCCTCCACAGCCAGGCCTGCTGCTTGCTCTGGAAGAAGCCTGGTACATCAGGGCAAGCAGTGGTGCTCTGTGGAAGGGATCTGTGTATCAGAAGATTGGTAGAGAAAATGGATTATTATAGACCTTCGAAGAGTGCAAGAATCGTTGTAGTTGGCTGTAACCTACGTAGAACTTTGTGTAATGATGAGAACACACGGTAGTATACACCAGATACAAGACTTTACTATTAATCATATTAATTTTAATTGATTATAAAATAACGAGGGATATATTTTAGGAGCCTCTGCTTAATTCACTGTAATTACAATATGCTTAATTATTATAAATTTCATGGGGCAATAAAGGTATTAAAATAAATAGAAGAGTAGAGGCGCTCATTAAAACTGCATTTGACCTCTATGCATTGAAACTTGCTGGAGTGAATGCAGTAAAATTGGCTGCGGTGCGGTAGCAGTGGGAGCTATTAATTCCCAATTCACAGGTCTTGGCAAGTGTGATGCAAATAAAGTCAGGCTTAACTATCTATCTCACATGAGAGACCGGAGGGGACTTTGCTGAAAGAACAGGAGCCTGTGAATCAGTGATAATTTCAGTTGTGCAGCTGCTGCAAACACAGGGCTTCAGCCACTGGAATCTTGCACACACGCACTTCCTATCAATAGTTAAAGGAAGATGCTCTCGTAGGTGCGTCTCACTCTGCATTTGATTCAGAGCATGATTTAGACATTTGGATGCTTATCCCGCCCCTGAGCACTTGGGCTGGAAATCTGTCAAGAGCTGGTGTTTGAAGGTTTTAAGATTCTTGTTGCCAGACCCGGAGAGCATTGTGCAATCTGGAAGCAAGCGATGATTTAAGGCCAGATTTGCAATTGCATTGTTGTTGTCCTTGGGGTGGGGAAGAAGTTGGGTTTGCTGCTGTGTCTTGAAAATTGTCTTGGTGGGCTTTTCCTCCCTCTTTTGTATATCCTTACGTGGTATGAGTGTGCAGTGTGGGGCAGGGGAGGAATGTGAAGCTCTGGACTGAGTTAAATGTACCACTGATTTTCATAGAATCACAGGCTGGTTTGGGTTGGAAGGAGCCTTAAAGTTCATCCAGTTCCAATCCCTGCCATGGGCAGGGACACCTTCCACTAGAGCAAGTTGCTCCAAGCCCTGTCCAGCCTGGCCTTGAATACTTCAAGGGCTTCTGGACTCTTTGGTGTCTCTTCTAGGCCCTTCATTTTTGGCTGCTCCCAGTGCAACGGCTGTACTGAGCACACCCATGTCCTACAGCACGTGCACCGCATAGAGGCACCGCAAGGGTGGCTGTCAGCCAGCAGCCTCTCCAGTGGGAGCAGTGTCCTCTGCCCCCCTCAGTCCTCTAAAGCCTGGCAGACAAACAGGCCACAGCCAGGGAAGCATATGGAATTGCTGCTCTCTGCCTTACTGAGGTTTCACTTCACCAACATGTCATCCTCTGCAGAGCGTTCATTGTTATATAGGTGAGCGGTTCTCACCTATAGTGAGCCTGGCCAGGGAACAGGAGCTGGCACTTAAGCTTCCTCCTTCAGTGTGAATGCAGTTGTGGAGGAATGGTAATTTTCACGTTAAATGGGAAGGAGGCATTTTATCCTATCGCCACGGCACGCTGCTTTGCATTGATTGGTAAGAGGGCATTCACACTTTCCATGATCAAGGAATGGGTCTCAATTGGATATTCCTGTCTCTGAATGCAAAATTCCTCTTTCTGCCTGCTCTACCACGCATATTCAGACTCATTTTTGCATGCCACTTAAATGGGCCTAAATATTTCACCAGCTTGCAAGATAATGCTGTGGCTTGTTTGGTACTTTGTAATCAGTTATTAGGACAGGACTTTGCTGAAATAAAATATGAGGGCAAAGCAAAGTAACATGCCTGTGGCGTTAGAATGCTGATAGCAAGCTTGAGGCATATCAGAGAGATTGGTCCTGAGAGTAACATTTGCTGCCTTTCTGCTTTTGAACTTTTTTTTCCCCCTCATTTGCTTGTTTCTAAGGTCTGGGATTTATCCTGAATTTAAGAACTGACAGGTTTTGATCATTTGAATAGGTATCACTGTTCAGCAGGGAATACGTGTGCCAGCTGAGGTGTCTCTTAAAGCCAATTTGTACTACCAGTTAAAGGAGATGATCTTGAGACTGTAATGTGTTTCAGCTTTAGATTCTCCACCTGTACTGCAGCGTTCATCTCCTGGTCGTCCTAGCTTGAAATGCATTGCTTTCCCTTCCCAACCCTTCCATTCAGTGCCCCAGACGCTTGAGCATGGTCTTTGGTGTGAATACATATCAAACCACAGAAAAATGACGTTGTAAGATTAAGAATCTAACTTTGATTTATTAAGGTAGAGTACTCTTAGAGCTACAGTCATTTCTTAATCCAGACCTCATCTTTTTGTGCTGAGGATGTGCAGTTTGCTTTCAGATAAGCAGAACCACCCCTGCTATTGAATCTCCAGCATTTAAGCATGTAGGAACTCCTTGAGCTTCTCTGTATATAGCTGCTGTCCCAATTCTCTTGACATCTCTGTGTTGAAGAGCAGAAGAATTGAGTTCACAGTTAGTAATCATAGAATAGTAGAATGGTTTGGGTTTGAAAGGACTTTAAAGCTCATCCAGTTCCAACCCCTCTGCCATGGGCAGGAACACCTTCCGCTAGACAGTGTCACCCAAGGCCCTGTCCAACCTGGCCTTGAACACTGTGGAATTATTTGTAGGTAATGTGTATGAAGACTTTTCCACTGTAGTAGTACTTGTTCATGAGGCCTTCTCTGCTGATTGTATTTATGCACTTCGGTACGATGGCTGTGAACTGTAAATCTGGGAAAAGAGATCCAAAACTTAGGATTCAAGCTACTGGTATCCTGAATGTCATAAAGTAGACATTAATCTGCCTGAAACTTGATTGTTTTCTATTGTGCTTCTAGAAAGGTCTTTATTTCGTCCTCCAAAATTTTAGTTGAGAGTTGGGAAGGGGGTGGTTTCAGGCATGCAGCCTGATGGGTCATAGAGAAGTTGGTGGGAGTGGAGGCAAATACAGCTGGCTGGCCAGAGAACTTGCTTGCTCCTTTGTTAGAGAAGGCATTGCCAAATTTTACTTCCCAGTTGTTATCTTTCTAGGAAGATGCACTCCTAGCTGCTCCATAGAAAGATAGAGTGCCATCACTATATCTTTCTATCATCGCTATATCACAGCTTATTGATAAGCTGTGGAGCTGCACAGCCCACATTGCAATGTCTGTTAGGAAATACAGAAAGAAATCCGTCTGCAGTCTTGCAGATAACACACAGAATGCCTGGCATACTCAGACATACTTGACTGATCCTTGTGGACCCAGTTTTGCCCTATTTCCCATGCATCTGTCCATAAAGAAGAACCATGAAGGGAAAGGAATGTTAGGAATGAAGCATTTGAAGAATGCCTTCAAAGATCCCGTTAAACCATCCTGCTGTAAACTGTAGCCTGGCACGATAGGTCTGGTTCACATTTTCCATGTATTTGAAGCCTGATGTTGAAGAATGAAGCCTCTGTTTTAAAGAACAGAGTCCCTAAGTGGAAAAAGAAAGAGCCCAGCTGTTAGTAAGGCACTTAAGGTTATTTTGCTTTTTGTTGGGTTTTGGTTTGTTTTAAATCCTTCCGGTAAGTGTAGCTGATACTGTTAGTTGTTGAGTTGTTTAGGGAAATCTGTCATGTGCGAGTGGGAGCTCGCTGTATGGGTGGTGAGGTCAGGGGAGCCTGGCCTTCAACTGTGTGCCCGTATCTACTGCTGCAAAGCCTGGGAGTGCAAACGTAAGTATTGATCTAAAGTAAGTCCGTGGCATCTGAAGTAATAAAGGAGTGAGAGACCAAAACATCCAGGAGATATTCAGTGTTTCCAAAGTATTGGTTTGAATGGGTTGAACTTTGCTGGTGGGGGAAACATCCATATTTAACTCACGTTTACAATGGAGTGTGTGGCTCTAAATCCATCCAGTAGCTAAACAAATCCTTCAAGTCCAAGTGTTCTTGTTGGTACCCGGTGACCATTTTAATGATGCTTTGCCTTTGCTCCCTCTCAATGCAAGGCCATGGTCGAGCATGCAGTGGTGCAGGAGACAAGGATGTCTTTTGTGGGTCTTGATGTATTTACTCTTCTGCTGCCCAGGGAGGGGCCACGGCAGCCCTTGTTATCAGGCTGTCAGAAGAATTAAGACTCACGCAGTTGCATGAGCAGCGGGATGATTGAAGGCCGGTTTCCGATGGACTTCTATCTCGTAATTGATTTCCTCTGTGGGTTTGTGCTGTCTAATGAGGTGTGAGCTAACACGCCAGCCTTCCCCGCGGTGGGAGGTGAGAGAAGCCAGGCGCCTCTTCGCTCCGCCGCTGCAGTCTCCTCACTGAACTTAGGGGAACTCGGTATTGTTGAGACCTCTGCCCTGCTGTCAGATTTGCTTGGAATTAGTGGGCTTCAAAAGTTATTAAAATGGGGACAGATAGGCAAACACACAGAGGCAGGGTGAACTTCTGTACCCCTTGCTCTTTGAAAATTAGGCTTAAAAAAAGGAAGGAAACTGTGAAGTTGCTTTGGTCTTAAAAGCTTCCTTCGTCTGTATTAATCCTAGGATGGGAGAGTGGGCCCAGAAGGGTTGGAGAAGGCACGGCAGGGAAAACTGGTAATAATCATGAGTATAATTCCATGCTAAAATATTCTCTCTTGCCTGAAGTACTGACAAGTGTGTTGGTTCCCAAGGGCTTGAGCAAATAAAAACCAGAGTCCTGGAGCCACTTTTGGGAGTGATTTAGTTTCTAGCACTGTCTGAAACTAGAGGAAACTTCCTCATGCCTGTTGCTTAGCTTCCCTGGGGCTGGCTGATCCCTGCCTGCTCTCCCTGGATAACTATTTGCTGGGAAGACCAGAAATATGTTGGGCACTCTGGCTTGGAAGAGAACTATTGAAATGGCACAGAGCAATAGATAGTATGTATTATTAGCACTTGAAATTCTGGAAAACCATTTTACTCCTTTAACTCTTAAGTAAAACATGGATAATTCTGCAAACCTCGGGTACCCTAAATGCTCTATTAAGCCAGGTCAGATTTAAAAGCGGGGTTCCTAAATGTTTGTAGACTGCACAGAAGTGTCTTTTCATCCATTAAATAGTATGTATCTTCAGGCATCCACACAGTTAATAGTGTTAGCCTCAGTGGAAAGACTCTTGAGGCATTGCTGGCTGCACTAGAGAGCGTGGATCATTTAAACATTAACAGCTTTGGTTATTAATTATTGTGGAAAATGTGGGGTGGAGAATGCTCAGCTGGGAATGTTGTCCCATGATGTATTTTTCCCTTGCTGCATTATCAAATCCATTTCTTCTGTAGGCTGGGTGAAGCGCTTTCAGAGCAGCGTGATGAGGAGCAGAGGTTGTCTTGCCTGCTGCTTGGCTTACAGGTTTTCTCTTGCCAGTGAGCAAGAGCTGGAGCATCTCTTTGGTGGGATGTACAGATGATAGGATTTAACTTCATTGAGTTTAGTGTGAGCTCTGTTTTCAGGAAGGGAGACTTGAGCTCCCTTGAAAACTCTGCCTTGAGTGCTGGGGCCTTGCAAATATGCCCACGCATCAGTGCTCACGAGCCTTCAAATCCTTTACGTTGTCAACCAGGGTTGTGTTGAGCACCTTCTGTTCTTGAATTTGGCTCAGTCTCCAGCAAAATCTGTTTGTGAAGCAGGGCTGGGGTATGTAGATGCCCAGGGTGAGTCACCCGCTCGGTGGTAAATAAGCTCTGCCTCTTGCTTCGTCTGCATCCAGCTAATACAGCTGTAATTACTGAATTGTATTTCCTGGACACTTGGAAGTAATTAGCTCAGTATAAAACTAATGTGTCTTGCCAAATTTAGGCTTGAAATTGTTTCTATGGTTGGGTGCAGTAATCTTCTATGAGATTTCAAGGTTTTTAAAATATATTTCACTAGTGCTTGGCTTGATAAACTCGTAATGTTGTAAGGCTTATTTGTCAAGGGGGTATAGAGATATTAAATGTATTTGGAATTAAATAGGTGCTGGCTAAATTCCTGCTTTACTTAAGTCCCAGTGATCCCAGTGATGTGGAGTCTGGGCATGCAATTTTGTTGCTGGCTTATTGAAGCTGAGTGGAGGTGTAAGCTGTGAGAATATGGGAGACTGGCTTTTCAAGTGGTTTATATTTGATGCTCTTTCAGCAAAAACTAGCCTTATGTGAATACTATGCTTAAAGAACTACTTTCCACCCTGGCTTTCTTATTAGTTAATGGCAGTACTGAACTGAGATTAGAAAGAGGGATTTGTGATCAGCTTTTTCCCCTTCTAGTTAGGAGAGAAGATTGAGGATACAGGAGGTAAGCTAGGTAGAAAAGATCACTGGAGATGCAGAGGGATGAGCAAAGTACTAAGCAAGTCCTAGCAGAAGTCAGCTTAAGCAGTGTTACATCAGTGCTTTAACACCAGGGCACATGGACTTGCCTTTGTGTTACAGCTTCCACATGTTTAGACGGATAGCCTTAACATCTGGCTTGTGCCTGGGTACTGACACTGTGGCTGGTTTGGGAGCTCTGTGAATTTAGTTTGCATGGCTTCTTTCTGGTTTGTGAATCATAATTAAAGATAATGAGCCCTGAAGACAAAAACAAAAGAGCACATGGACATGGGTGTCTGCAGCATCAAACCCACATGCAGCTGTACAGCTGGAGCAGAGCAGCCTGATCTGGTGGCTGCCCAAGGGACTGGTGCCATAGTGCTGGATCTGCAGGACAAGCCAGGCAGTAACAACTATTTAATACTGTTGTCAACAGCAGGATTAGGCGCTGTATCCCTGGATTTGCGTAGGGAGAGTTTCTGGGGAAAGCAGATAGGATTTTTTCGGAAGAGCTCCAGATCGTGTGTTGGTAGGGTGTGAGTCCTCCTTGTTTCTCCATATGCTGAAGGGTTTTCCAGGTTGCCTTCCAGCTTCAGATGTTGAATGAGGATGGAATAGTGCACTGTTACATCAGTTTTTCATGATTAGAGGGCTGCTTTTGCATGGTATTTTTATAGTTTCTGGTGCACTGTTTGGTGTGTCTTTACAAAGTAATATATGTCTTAAATGCTGTAACGTAAGTGAGCTCATGGGGCTACTTCGTTGACTCAGTTGTTGGCTCAGGCTTTCAGTGTGACTGTATGGTCAATATTGGGAATTGAAAGTGGAGGGGTTATATATGTTCCTAATTGGTACTCTGTTCTCTACTGCATAAAAAGACCTCGTGCTGTTAATTGACCCATGATTCTTTTTGCATGATAAAAATCAACATCTTGCTTTAAAAGTGTGTACATTGCATGTGTACACATTTGGAAATACATTCCTCATGTTTATGTGTGTGTGCACAAATGCACATATGTACAAGTCATGCTTCTGTCCACTTGTGAGTATGTAAAGCTGGTGGGTGTTTTACCCTGGACTTCTTTTTCTCACAAGAAAGAGCAAATTATAGAAGTGTATATTATATTAATACATCTGTTAAAGGATATGAAATATGCAGTGCTGATGCTTTGTATGGAATGTAAATGCTGTTGTAAACATCCAAAGCCCAGATAAGCTTTGCCTAGAGAGGAACCATTCATCAACTGGACCCCACCTCGTCCACATCCGTATAGATCATAAGCCCTCTGTCACCACTACGGGGTTGTCTCAGCATCCCTAAACCATCAATTTCTGCTGTATTCCTGTCACCATCAACAATGGGACTTGAATTATTCAGAAAATCTGGGTATATCACTACTTTATTTATTTGTTTGCAATGAACATCTTTTGTTTTGGATAAGCAGCAAAGAAAGTAAGAGTCTTCCCCTGACCTTGCAGGGCTTCAGAGATGGATGGAAGGCTCGTGTTCCTTAAGGCAGCTGGAAATTTATGGTGTTCCAAGAGACTCTGGCTCCAGTGTGGGTTGTTGGCAGCAGTGCTGATAATCACAGTGTGATAGCAACTGGGCTCTTTATTTAAGACGTGTTTAAATCTTACATTCTTGCACTGTAAGGTTATGTCTTTGTAGCCTATCAGAGTTCAGAAGGGAGAGAGGAGAAAAATCCCACCCCAGAAGCCTTTGTTTCAAAAGGCTGCAAGCACAAATCTTGTTTGGTTTGTTTTTCATCACCTGGTATTTTTCTAGATCATAGGAGGAATGGGCAAGTTGTTTACAGAGTGTGCCAATTGCTTGTCTAAAGCCCATTTGTCTGAAACAGAGCGCCGTTGTCTTGCAATCTGTTGGAGTGATACCTTGCTAATTCCCTGGATGAGCAGACCTCTGGTGTATGCTTGCATTTTGAGAGTTAGCAAATCTGGTGAACAAATGTTTCACAAAAGCCAGGAAAATGCACCACAAACCGTGTTCCATCTTTTCAGTACTCATTTTAATTGCTGACAGTCATGTTCCATTGAGGATACAGTAGCGTATCTCTTGTACGCGCAGTTGGAGCGTGGTAGTACATGTCCTAAAGCGTTTGTTTCTGAACCACAACAGAGAGTTAGCAACGATAGCAAAATGCTCTGTTGATGTATTGTTGATCAAAAAATGTGTAGTAATGGCATCCCTAATATAGCTGCATCAAAGATTTCCTCGCTTATTGAATGTGCAGTCATCCATACGCAGTCAGCATCTCTCTAAGGCCTTGCAGCCAAACATAGTGGATACACGAGGTCAAACAAAGAGGTGCCCTGAGCCCAAGTGTGTAAAGCCTTCAACACAGCACACATGTGGGTTAATCGTTTCACCTCAACAGACACACTCAATTAGAGCTTATCTATGCAGAATCTAATGATTTTCAGCTGCGTTTAGATGTTTAGGCTGTACAGCTGCTTGTGGTGTATTTCTGTGGGTATATGGGACTAGCCCTCACTGATGGGAGCTCACTTGTCGTGGTGTAAATGTATCCACGTGGGCAGGTTTCACTGAGATTTTAACTATATCATTTGTTAAACTATACCTGAATCCATTGCAGACCAGTGAGGCAGAGTCCATAGCATTTGTGGGAGCAGGGGAGGGCAAACGGGGGGGGCAGGAGGAAGAAATAGGTGATGTGATCTTTTATAAAGAAAATACAGCAATGGTGCATTTCTCGTGGATGTGCTTTTGGAGGAATTTGTAGATTCATTCTGCATCCGTCAAACACATGTAGCAGGAGTGGATTAATAGATATCTCTGACATAAACCATCCAGATCTATTGCTCCTGGTTTGGGGGTTATTTTTTGGTGGTTCTTTTTCTTCTAGCCTAGGTTTATCCTGGGGGAACTGTATACCACAGATCTAGGATTCAGGGAATAGCTGGAGAGAATTTCTTTCCTCCTTTCTTCAGTTTAGGAGTACATAGACTTCATTTTGTTGGGTTTTGGTATATATGAAATCCCCATCAGCCTTTCAACTCAAGGGATCAGCGCAGGCTCTTGGTCTGGTCCTTGTGGTTTTCCTGGGTTGTAAGTGATTTTTACAGCTCAGAGAAGTACGGATCAGTAAGCAAAGACAAAATATCTGGTGTCAGAAAGCGCTGTATTTCATTGTCTGCTCATAAAGAGAAAGCTGCATGGAATCACACAAATAAACAACATGCTTTTTAATTGCAGGGACAGCTTAATTACATTTTTAGAGCATGTATTTATTTACATCTCAAAATACACAACTGAATTGCAGGGAATAGTCTATGTATAGAGTTTAATTTTAAATTCCATGTGAATTACATTAGCATAAAGTCTGTTAGACACCATAAAAGCATGTAAGGGTTTTAGCTCCCTTTCAGTTCCATAGGGCTATTCTCCTGTTTCCCCACCCTGGCAAGCACAAATACATCTTGTTGCTGTCTCATGAACCCATCATGAGGCCTGTGGTACCCTCATAAAATGGATTTTAAAGCCTGTTAATTATACAGCATGAAATGGGGCCCTGGCTGCCTGTCCCCTTTGCCAGAGGCTAGGCCTGTGGCACTGCAGCCAGCCAGGGGCAAGGGGCTCTCCTTGGCCTATGGGACCAGGTGCTCCCTGCTCTGCTAATGAGGGCATGGGCCCTGCTAATGAGGGTGATTGATCTTGCTAATGAGGGCAGCTGGGCTAATGAGGGTGTTTGCTGGGCCGGGCGTCGCCTTCCCACAGACCCAGCCGCTTCTTGTCAGGGCAGAGCTGCTGCCGTGGGACGAGGCCTCTTCGGTGTGGGGTGATGGAGCATGGCGGCACCCAGGTACTTTACCCGGTGTGGGGTGAGCTGTGGGGTGACGGAGCGTGGCGGCACCCAGGTACTTCACCCGGTGTGGGGTGAACCCTAAGGGAGGGCTGTAACCCCTGGGAGTGTTGTGGAACCCCTGCCTATGGTTGGCATTGCCTGTGTGGGGCTTGGATGAAGGGAATTCCATGAGGGGCACATCCACACTGAGGTGCCTGCTCTTAATATCTGGCTCTTAATCTTCTTTAGTGTAAAATATGTTCTGTAAAAGGGAAAAATAAATCCTCTTTGGAGGAATGGTTAAATTTGTGAGGGGTTTGAGCCTGTGAGATTAGGAGGTTATAATCAATTATATTGCTGTCCTGTTATGCAAAACAGAGCTTTTTGTTAGAGCCATTCGGTCACATTTTGGGTTTGGGGAGGTACTAAAATGCATCCCCGAAGCAGAGCATGGGAGTTAACAAGTGTTGATGTAATAACTTCATGTTTATTACTGCTTAAACCCTTATCCTTTCTGGTACTGGGCAGAGTGTGGCCTGAATTAAGGGTTTGCTGCAGTGTCTGATTTATTCACAAAGTGGTTTGGTTTGGAAGGGGTCTTAAAGCTGTTCCAACACCTTCCACTTGGTTGAATATTCCAGACTTGTATTACATGAAGCTTTTGATTTACTAAACCTTGATGTTGGATGGCTTTTGTCTAGTCCCTGTGTGTCATCCCCAGACCTGGCTCTTGTGAGATTTGAGCCATGCAGATCTCGCACCTCCTCCCGTGCTTCATTAGCTCCTAGTGTGAGGCTGTAGTTTGAGAAGTAACTGGCTGGGAAGGGGCTCAGGCAGTAGCACAGCCATTTAGTTCATTTTAATGAGGCTCCCGGCATACTTCTCCAGGTGCTCTCGTGTCAGGTCTGTGGAGATGTTGTGCCTTTGTGACAGGAGCGTGCCGTGCTAAAGAGGATCCCCGGAGATAACAATAGGATGTCAAAATGAAGTGAAACAAGGGCAGGGCAATTTTATGGAAATGACATGACAGGAGGAAGGGATGGGGGGAGAAAGGGAAGAATTTAAGCTGTCAGTACAGATTTACTGAAGGCTTCCCAATGTCAACTAGGAGAAATGTCAGCACGACTGACTTTGCAATGTCAAGGTGATGGCAGAATGAAGTCCGATCAACTTGGGAAGCATCTCGTGCTCTGGCTGTGGAGATGAGCTGCTGTCAGTAAAGATGATGTCAGGATGATAATTATTTTGCACATTGCCATTTAAGTAGGCCATTGTTTCTGTGGAGCTAATTGGAATTTAGCACAAGGTGGGGGAACAGTCATTCAAAGATAAAAGCTTCCAAATTGGGCTGATTTCTGTGAGAACACCAGGAGTTTCAAACCCAGACCATGAGCCTGCTGCTGGGAAGCAGGGCCCCTGCCTGCCCTAGAGACTGTGTGCTGCCTGTGGTGGGTATAGTCGAGGCCTCAGGTGATGTGACTTGTGGCTCCTTTTGGCTCCTGCATAATATTGGAGCCATGTTTTCATTTCTCTCTTAAGAACTCTGCCTAGTGAATTTGAGAGCTAATGATGGAGTGGAGGAGAAAAATGGTATCACATGGGAGTGCAGCCATTAATTTAGGGAGGTGGGATGGAGGTATCTGAGGATGAACTATTGCAATTCACCATCACTGGTGAAAATACATGGGTCTGTGTGTGGTATTGGTACTAAAATAGCTGTGTTGAAAGTCACTGGGTATTGTAGATGTCAGCATAAAGTGGTGGCAGAGGCTGTTCCCATCTCTTAGGACTGTTTCAGGATGCTTGCAGAGTTGAGTGGAGTCCTGAGGAGCAGGAAAAAGGAGTATACTGAAATGGCAACTTGGGCTGTTAGCTGTTCTGCAATTGTAGGGTATGGACTGGGTGGTAAATTGTGTCACATAGTAAGGAGCAGGCCTGGAGTGCACAGCTCACTGTTGGCTCTCTCTGCCTCTGTCTACTGTGGTAGTGTGCTCTGATGCTGCCACATGCACTTCTCCTCGATGCTGTCATCCAAGTGCTACTGTGTCTGGCACCCTTTCCAAGGAGGGATTTCCCTGTTAGGTAAACAATTGTGCTCACTCTCTGTGTGTCCTTTATCACAAAACAAACAAACAGGAAAAAATGTGGAGGAAGAAACAACTGAAGGACTAGCAGTCGGATAATAAATCCCCTGTCTTTCCACACACACTCAGTGCCAGCTGTAGACTAATTAAACTCAATAGTTCACAGGTGTTCCTGGGAATGACTAACACAGGAGCACTCTCCTCTTTAGGCCTCGTTAACATCTTTTTCAGAGCTCTTTAAATTTCATACACCAGCACCACTGAGCTAAACCCCATGAAAGACAGTAGAAAGGGACTGGAGCTATTGCAAGAGTGCTCTCAGTGTTAAAATAGGCTACATCCCCACTCGATTCAACAGCTTATGCATTCTGATGGGTGAGTCTCTTGGAGACCAGTGTAAGAAGGAAATCTACTTCTTTAGAAACATTTAAGTTTCTGTAGCCAAATGAAATTCTTGCCTCTGGAGCTCATGATATAATTTTACATGCTATTAGGGTGCCCATGGTGTGTACACTCAGTCTCTGGCCAAATGAAACAGATCTAGTTATTTTGTTAAGGCTTATAACACCTTCCCAGGGAGAAGTAAACAGAAAGCAAGACTTCCTCCAGACCTCCCTGCTTATTGAGTCTTCCTCTGGGCTTTGACTGATCTAATGGTAATTTCCTTAGACTCTAGTATCAGAAACCTGGACTTGCCTACCCGTAGCCTGGGTTAGTATAACGCATTGCAGCGTTTCCAGTTCCAACCTGCTTCCACTAACTTTGCTGTGTAGCAAGAGCTCGGGTTGTACTAGATCTCACAGACTGGTGTAGGTCTGTGGACCGCCTTACCTGTGCAGTCATCTGCTCCTCTTGGTTCATGTTCCTTTTGCCTTTCTTTGCCTGTCTTTCCAAAAATTTACATTTAGTTCTGTGAGCTCTCATACTGGTTAAGAATGGCACAGGAAAGGAGGTTTTTAGTGTTGTTTTCCCAGGTTCCCTAAAAACCTCCTCTCTGGAGCTGGTGCAGACTCCACGTAAGTATAGTGTGCAGCTTTCCTCCTTAGAGAGAAAGCTCCTTGGCCAGAAACAAGGCAGAATTATTGCACTCAGATCAGATAGTGCAGAGAGAGAAACTACTTTACCTGTGTAAGCTAGATAAAAATACTTTTATCCCATCAGCAATGTCTTGGTGTACCTGACCTCTTGTATGCTTTACTGTCCTGCCTTGGTCACACGCTTTCCAGCAGGCTGGGGTTGCTTCTGTGTGGATAGACGAGGTAGAAGTTTTGCTGCTTTAGCAGAGGTACTAAGTGAAATGATCCCTAAGTTTCATTGCTTTTGTTAGGTTCTTCTGTTTCTTCCTAATGATACTTCCAATTGTACTCATTTAGGCTCTTTCCTAGACAAGAAAATCCAGTGATTTACTTAGATTTATTACTGAGTTATGCTAAATTGATGTAAGAGAGCCTCAAATCAAAGTAGTATTTCCTGCATGAAGGTACTGCACCAGTTGAATTAAGTGATTTTTCTCAATCAATTCTATCACATCAGTACAATTTTACTGATGTATAAGATCTTATTTAAACTGCTACGACTGTTGGTGTGGCTGTGAAGGGGAAGGAGCTTTTATTCTCCTACATGTGACATCTGTGGAAAAAAAATAGTGTTTTCAAATAATAAATTATATTCAAAGGTAGCTCATTCTAACTGTCCTTTTAGTAATTCTTCTCTTCCCTGTGCTCACTGGTAGGTCTCATGGTGCTTCAGAGGAGGATGTGATTCTAGCTTATGTTGTGTACTTGGGGAACCTGACGTACAGACTGAAATGAGATTTTGGAGTTCACTGGCCTGGCTATGGAAAGATGAGGGTAGGAGTCTCCCAGATCACTGTTCGTTGCACCAATGTTATAGTGCCTCCCCTAAACACTGCATTGTTCCTAAAAACACAGAGTACCCAGGTGAGGTGAGCCTGAGTGAAATTCCAGAGTTAGGACTGGATGAATGGGCTTGTATAAATCTCACCAACTTAGGAAAAGCCTAGAAGTCTTCTGGTGTATTTGCATTGAGGTGATCTTGTATGTAGGAGTCACTGTTTCAGAGAGTTTGATGAAGAGAGAGACAGCAGGACAAGTATATATTTCTATAAGGTCCCAGGATTTGATTTGTTACCATTTAATGGATTATTTTGTGAGTAAAAAAGTAAAACCCCCAAAAGCACAGTGCACAAAGCTGAAAATGTTAAGTAAAAAGTGGGCAGAGTGTAAAAAATCCTTCCTTGACCCCAGTCCCATGCCTCCCTGGGTATCATTGCTTGTGACATTGATTTGAGGGTATTTAATAGAGAAAAAGACTTCATCGTTTCTGCATTGGAGATTTGTCTGTGGCTGGCATCCAAAAGCTCATTTGCACACCAGTTCTGAAGTGAAATAAATTATGTGACAATCAGTGTAACACTAAGCTGAAGCACTAACATGATGGGGAAGAGCTTTACAGAAAGCATTGCCCTGCTTGCTTCTCTTCCCTTTTCAAGGTGAGGGAATGGTTAAAAATGACATAGTGATATTCACTGGCATTTAACTAATGAGGTGAAAAACTGTGTGTGGATTATTTTTCAGTGGCCAATGGTAGAGCTCCCATTACTTCAAAGCTCAAATTCAAAATTAAATGAGCAGATCTACTGTTGAGAAAAAGATGTGTCAGTAAAGGCAAGTTTAGCTGAGGTCACTGGTATTTTTAACCTGATTTTAAGGTAATTTTGAATCACCTGTGGGAGTGTTCATGTATTTGTGTGCAGTGCCTCTTATCAAATAAGAGTTCTTTTAAGATATGTTCAGAATGATTTTCTACATAGAATTTTGGGGGCTGAAATGTTTCTAAACACTAGAAATAAGCCAGCCTGTCCAAATAGGTTGAAGATTACAATATAGTTGGTTTTCTTCCTGCTCAACAAAGAAATGGCCTAATGGTGGTTCTTCACTGAAGAAAAAGGAACATAGTGTGGGTTTCTCTACATGAACTTTTATATAGTTGGTCCGCAACATGACTTCTATGTAAACCTTGCCTGCACATGATTCCTTCCCTCTAGGTTATTGGATTACACTAGATAGCATACTAACGTTTTTCACTCAGCAAGAAACAGATTGGTTTTATAATGAAGTAAAAGGTTATGTTTCCTAATGGCATGGTTCTGGTCATCGAATACACCTCACTGCTCATGGTTTTATATTTTTAACCACCCTTCTTAAAAATAAGACCATCCCATTGGGCTTTGTTTTGCAGTCAGGTGTCTTTTTTCCATTGTAGATGATTAGTGGTGTGCCATGATCAAGGTAGCTTTTACATCTCTGGTGAATTAAAGATTTAGAGTCTTCATCCCAAATTGAGTGTTTCTAATGGTTAAATCCATATGGACTTATTCAGATACTTGACTGCTTGATAAGCAAGCCCCTCTCTCTTTGATAAGAGACTTGCTTTCATCAGACTTAACGTGTGCAGCAGTATCTGCTGGGTAGTTGTGAATGTGTATATGGGTGGGATTTGGAATTTCTGGTATTAATGGAGCAGATGAAAAGTGCAGATGCCCAAATGCGAACTCCAAAGAGCTGTATACAGTGTTGACAAGATCTCTCCCCCTTTTCTAAGCGTATTCTACAAACTTGTCTAAGTTGGTATAGGAAGTAATTATTTTCCCTTAAAATAAATGCAGTAAGTACCGCATGATTTAGCACAGCTTCTGAGCTCCTTATCTGTAGAGATAAAAACTGATGTTAAGGTGACTCTTTCTTCAGTAGTAGTTTCAAGATTATCTCTTACCCCTTAGGAGTTAATAGTGAGTGAGAGATCTGTGTCTATTTATGTGATAAAATTAATTCCAGCATAAGATGAGAGTAAAGCCCAGCTACTTGGAAGTCTGGTCTCTTGATTTTATTTCTTATGAAACTGAATCCTCCTCTTCTTCTGGATTCAAGGAAATAATACAGTATGAGATATAACTTCAGTAGTTTTCTCAAAGGGAAGAGTCAAGCTTTTCTTTGAAGGCCAAATTATTTCAAATCTAACTGTTAAATAAATTCTAAAGCAAATATCAGGAGTGCTGTACCACATCCAAAGCAATACTCCAATCTGGGTGAGTAAAATGTTAATTTCTACATAGCTTTGTGCTTTCAATTTTGTAGCAAATCACATATTTAAGGGCAAAACTCCACTTTTTAAAGGGAGAGATAGTTTTGGGACTTTGCATAATTGGGTTGTGCAGTATGAAGCCGGTAGGTCAGTTGGACTGGGGTGATCCTTATTGTGAGCCCAAGCCAGCAGATGTGTTACAGTGCTCAAGCCTGCTCTCTTTGTGTGTTTGGATGCTGTCCTGGGTTGAGGAGCCTGGCTGTTGGTGACAAGGGAGGAACTGCATCCTGTGGCTCTGTATGCTGTGAAGGGGACGTTCCCAAGGCCTTGTTCAGCTGGTGTTGCCAGGGAGCGTGTCTGCGCGCCGCAGAACTGCTGGCTCGTATGGAGGCCCTGTCAGCTTGGCAGCTTGATTTGTGTTGTGACTAGCAGGAAAAGAAGCAAAGGGAGAGAAGCAGAGAGAAGGCCTTCCCATTCTCGACTGCATGTGGGTGTATTTATGTGTGGAAATTAAGTGCCATTTCTTGACAGGTTTCTTTGTTCCTTCATCAAACAGAGGGCACTGTACCTGCTTTGGGTTGCTCCCAGAAGTGATTGTGTGCATCTGTGAGCACCACATCCTTCAGCTACTCCTCCACAGCCCTGCATGCCACTGTGTAGCTTGAGCCCCTTCTGGGAAGCATATTCCAGCTGTTTTAGCAGAAATACCTATTGCTGCTTCTCATTTTCTCCAAGGCAAGAGAGGCCAATCTCATTTCTTAGTGCAGCACCAAGAGTCAAGTCCTTCATAGATTACCTTGTATGGCTTCAATTAGTTTTTGGTTTTCTCTACTTTGTGGTTGGTTTGGTTTCGAGCAGTGAAGAATTAATCCAGATTTTCTTACAACTCAACAGACTTTGAATCCTGACATGAAAGGAGAATAATATTTGTGATTTTACCACGCAAAACTGTCCTGTGGCTTAATTCATTAATGTTTAAAAGATGTATTGAAACAACTGGTTTGAAGTTGCTCTGGAAGTGGGTAGGGCTAGCACTGAGATACAGCCATCAGGTTACATTAGAAATGACAAGGCAAATATGCCAGAAGGCTTGTTTTGATGATGATTATTATTAGTTTTATGGCTGGGGATCATCAGCAAAACATTGATAAGCAAAAATCCTCAGACATTTTGTGTTAAGATGAACTCCTGATTCATTCCATGCAGCAGAACTTCAGTAGTATCTTCCTGTGAGTAAGAGTCGTCTTTTCTTCCTCGATGAGTCATTGCTGAAGTTTTTGCCTTGTCCTGTCTCACAAGCAACTGTACCTCTCTTTTGGGAAAACTGTTATTTCTGGGGGATCCTTCTGGATGAAAGGCAGCCAAATTACCATCATTAAATAATAATCCCATGGAGCCCCAAAATATTACATATTTTAATGCTGTTGTGTAATCTTGAGGATTATAGGTGCTTTATACCCCTGTATAATAGCCTCAAACACATGAGAACATCGTGAAATATGAGAGGGGAAGATACTTGGCAACACTGCATTTTTGAAGCTGAAAATAGTTAAAGCAGTGTTGCTTGAATTCCCCTGCAGATTAATTAGGATATTATTTCAAAAACCTTTAAAAATGCTGGGCAAAGAACTATGTGATGTTCTGTGCCCAAAGTCAAGTGTTAATGGGACAAAGCATTGTGTTGGTTTCCCTTTCTCCTTGCTCCTGATGATGCTGTGTATCTGATCTGCAGGTCAGGATGACAGCTGGGGATAGTGCACTCAGATTTGTGTGTAGAGACTGAGTTTGCCTGGCCATGGCTTGTCATGATTTATTTATCCCACAACACCTCCTGTTAGCTTAGCCCATTTCACTGAGCTCTGGTACATACATTACTTAATTAATTTGAAGTTGTGCTTGTGGCTGACTTCTGTGGGTAGATGGAATAGTTCTTCCTTATGTGGTGGTACGGTAGTTCTGTGATAGGGAGGGATGTTGGGAGTCAGTCTTCAGAGTTAGCTTGTCTAGCTGAAAGAGAAATACTCAGCATGACTTGTTAATGTGGGCCTAGTGAAGGATGAGGGGCTTGTTTTAAGTTTGTGCCATTTGTAGCGATAGACTAATGGAGATGTTGGTCACCATCCAGGCAGGGACATTACATTGTTCGCTTATCACTGCACATTCAGCTGAAATGTATTCCACTGTGTGTGTGTGCTGTGGTGGGTACAGTTCTCTTTGCATGCAGGGAAAGGAGCACCTCTGTTTCTGCTGAAATACCTCATTTGGAAGGTAGGTTACAAGGCAGAAGTTGGAAGCCAGCAGTTAAAACTACATTTCCATACTGCCCTTCATGCCAAGGCTCTCAAGGCACTTAAGAAAATACTGGAAGCTGTACAGCACAAAATAACATTGGCACGATGCTCAAGAAAAACAAACTTCCTGCCTGGATTTGAAAACTGAAAATTTACAGGGCTGATTGCTGAGCCTCCAGCCTTGCAAAGGGCTGAGTTACAGCAGGGCAGTTTGGGGTGTTCTTCAGTGATGGGGATGACATTTCCACCAGTGCTGATAGTTTCCTCTCTGTTTTGCCATCACACCGTCTTCTCCCGGCTACCTAGGCTGTAGGATTGGATTTCTCATTTCTGCAACATCAGCACAGTGAACCACCTCCACTTACTTACATTTTTCCCTCTAGCTTCTCCTAATGTGATTCTGATCTTGAAGATAGCAGGTCCAAGCTGAGTTCTCACTTGCTATACGGTATCTTGCCTGGTGATATTTTGAGAATGTGGCTTGCTGCCTTTCCAGCCTGTAAACAGGGAAAATGACTCTCTTGTAAAGCAATCTGACAGTCCTCTATGTGTATATTTACAGTGAAAGTTAACTGCCTTGCAGGCATTTCCATTGAGACTCCTTGTGCAGTCATGGTATAGTGGATTGAACTAAGGAGACTTCTTCTGGGGTGAGCAGGTGAGCTGATCTGTTCAGGATAAACCCTTCCAGCCTGAGTGGGCATCACTGAAGGCAGTATGGATTTCTGATGTGACTGTGGAGAGAAAAATCACAACTAGGAGGAGCTGGTCAGAATAATCCTAGTACAGAAATCAATCAAAGTCTGGTGGAAAAGGTTAGACAGTAAAGATTTCCCAGTTTTACTGCTAAAATTTATTACAGTCTCATCTAACATGCTTTAGGACATGTTATTTTCTTGAAGGGTTGTGCAGAGCAGTCAGATTTTGGGATTTCATCTTTGACAGCACAGGGGCTCTAGAAGCAGCGCGTTAACTGGGAGCGAGCTGCTTTTCTTGGGGAAGAGCTGCAGTAGATGATGTTATCTTGGAGAACCGATTCCTTCCATTCAGCTTGCAAATAGGTAAAATTTTCCCCGTGTTGGTGGGGAGCCTGACATAAATCCACTGGCAAAAAGTTGTTCTTCTTCAGTTGCCTTTGTAGGAATAATCATTTGATCATCTACAGGGATGTCTGGAGAAGGGGAGAGGTTCTTGCTTGGTTTGGGTTCTAAGCATGTATTTTCATTACTGTTGGAGAGCAAGAGAGAAAATGACTGGTTTGGGTTGTTGGTTGTTTGGAACAAAAAAAGCCATTTCTACAAAGGGAAACAGATTGAAGGAAGAGCAAAATCCTGGGCGCTGGTTGCTGTTAAATATGAATGTGTCAGAGAGCAGCTACACATTGAGAGAGATGATAGAAGGTGGTAAAACCAGTCATGTACCACAAAGCCTCAGTGATTCTGGCATGAAGAAATTGGAGTTACTCTGTCACGGGAAGTGATCAACTTCTTTCCTTGGCCACAAAGACAGCTCAGCCATCGCATAGCACTAGAGCAGCCCCTAGGCAAAAGCCAAAGCTGCGTCACATGTGGTGCCCTGTGCCTTTGGAGAAGCTGATCGCTCCCAAAATAGCCATTTGACCTTCATCTTAAAGCCCTACTACTCTTGGATAGCTGTGGAGCTACTTTCCATGTGATGAAACACTGAATAATTAAATCATAACAGTTTGAGTAAGTCTGATAGGGGTAGGGATTGATAAGCCTGCCTTTTCTTTTTTATTCTTTTAGCAGGCCAAAATGAAATTACTGAACTCATGTGAAAGGATTTTGTGGAAGCCAAAAGTGTAAGTCTGAAGAAGCAGTACAAAGGGATTAAACCTTCAGGAAGATTAGTGTCTATTAAACATGATGATCTGGATGCAGCTTCCAGCTCTCAAGGTCCATAAATTGCTGGTCTTTGGAAACTGAGAGGGGAGGGCCAGGGAAAGGGTCACCTTAAACTCCTTGCCGGGTCTTTGCCTAGATAACGATTAGGTGTTGGAGAACAGGGAAGGGGAAAAGCTGGGCTGTTGGCTAAGCCATTTGCAGAAGTCTGATGTATCAGCAGGCTTCATCTTGCCTAAAATTAGTCCTGTGGGTCTTCATTAATCCCCCATCTCCCCACCACATGCACCCCGAATTCTTGCATGCTTGTGGCTTCACATAACCCCCAGCCCCAAACGCTGGCCTCAAGAAACAAGGATTGATGTGGGAAGGGAGAGACTGAGCCCAGTCGGTGGGGATGGGTGGATGGGCACTTACCATAGATGCTGGATAATGCCACACGAGAGGAGGGTTTGGTCGGTTGGGAAAGAAACATCTTGTGTGTCCTGCTGTCCCTCCAAACGTTTGGTTGAAGGCCTGGGCCGCTGGAAGGGCTATGGCATGCCAGGAAAGTGTCAGCAAGCCTCATTTTGGCACTTATATATGAGGAGTAAGCACAATCCTCCTACTATTCCAAGGAGCTGCTTTTGCCAAGAAAAATCATTTGTAACTCTCTCTTCCTGCTGTAGTGCTTCTCCAGCAGGCCTGGCTTATATTGCTTTAACCCCTCGAGTGCCAGCATGTGCTACAAGGCAGAGTGGTGCCTTGTGCAAGCCTTGGCAAGTACTCCCACGTGTAAAGCAGCTCTGAAGTAGACTGAAACGTTGTCTGGCAGTTAGCATTTCTTTTTCATCAAGTCTGTTCCTTAGGGCTGCTGCTGCTGCTTTTTTATGTGTTTATTCCATTCCTGGGGCTGTAGCAGAGGAGGAGGGGGAGGAAGCGTGTTTCTGAGGCCTGCTTACCTTGGTGTGTGGAAGGAGAGAGTGGGGAAATGGCTGGGTGGTGTGAACCTTGCTCTGGTGTGGTGTCCATCGTGATGGTGAATCAACAGCACAGCAAGGCTGCCCCTTGATGTGCTATTAAAGGATTGCTCACCTGCAAGTTCAAAAGCAGTTCTTCTGTTCTCTCAATAAAGCCTCAAAGAACAGGAGATGCTTTTTATTATGTACACTTCAGCTCGAGCTCTGTTGCATATACGTGCTTTTACCTTTGATCATCATTTGCAGAAGTTTGCAAGACAGGTTTAGTTGTGCGAGAAATGGATGCACTGTTTGGAATGAGGGATTTCTTTCCCTCCCTCTAGTTGCTGGCTGAATTTTGAGTTTATCATCAGTCTGTGTCCGTTTTCCTTTGTCTGTGTGTTGGTTTTACAAGAGAGCATTGCCTCTGCCCTTCTGTAGTCACTGGGCAGTGGCTGTGCTGTTTCCTTCAGAGGTGGAGCAATTCATGTTTCCCTACATGAGAACTTGAAAAGGACAGTAGTTTGTTTTGTCTATCTAGTGTGGGTTTTTTTTTCCAAAGGGAAAGGAAAAGAAGCAAATTATTTTGTTTTAAAAAAATAACATTTTAATAATGTAGTAGTCTAACCTTTATGCTAATTGCCCCAGGCTTTTAATGAAGCAGTGTAAAATTAGTCCTGTGAGTCTTCATTAATCAAGTATAGGAGCTGACTGTATAGTATTAAGATGCTGTGCTACCTCTGCTCCCCATGCAATGTTGACATTTGCTTATATTCAGAGTAGAAAGCAAGTCTATTTTTTTTGGTTGCTCATTAAAATAATTAGCTATGTTTGGCTTTTTTTAACATTTCTTTTCTTAAAAAATCCTTTTAATGAGGAAAGATGAAAACAGACAGGATGGAAAAGTCAAAAGAATCAAATTAAGATAGAAAAACCGACTGCTGGAGGCTTCCTTTGAACATAAGATTTATGTATGTTAATGGCAGCTGTTGGCAGGAGCCTCTGTACAGATACCTTGTTTGTTATTTGCAGAACTTAGAGCAGAATCAAATGATTTCAAGGGCCTTTATTGTTTAGGTTTGTTTAATTTTATTTTCCAAAGGTGCTCTAAGACTTCTTGTCTGTTCTCTCTCACAAAACTCAGTACTTGCATGAATGACATGCTAGTGCACATAGGCACTAATATACTGCCTGTCTATGTATAAAAGTTCTGATGTCTTGCTTCAGTTGTGAAGCAGGTCTCCCCTTTGCAGCCTGCTGGTACAGAATCCATGCTCTGTTGATGTTTTGCTTAAGCTCTTGGAGCAGGATTTAAGAGGTGCATTGGTCTCCTGGGAAGTTGTGGGTTCAGGACAAAGAAGTGTTTAAAACCCCTCCTTTCACATTAGAAGCAGCCCCAAATGCTCAGCACTTTCTAGAAGTACTTGGGGTGTTTAGAAGGGGCCATATCCTGGAGCTCTGGACCAGAGTTACATCCACATCTGCTCTCACTAGAGGGAGGGGTAGGAATCTGCTGTTATGGTCCCATCTCCACTTCAAAAGCATTTCAAGCAGTATCTTCTGGTCCGTCTGCTGCCTAAGTAGAAACTGCTGCCTGCTATAAAAATGTTTCTGGGAAACATGGCAATAGAGGATGATTTTGTGTTTAAGATGCTGGTGTAGCAGCTTTGTGTTTCTGTAGGGTAATTATCAAAGCCGCAGTTGGGCGACCGCAGCCAAAGAAGAACCCGGATAATGATCCTTTCTGTGGAACTGAAGGCAACTGCTGGCCCCTTTGTGCTTGGCTCGGTATAAACATGCAGGAGATGGCTCTTCCCTGGAGAGTTTAACTGGCAACACTCTTAATATGCCCTTTCAGTTGTTGAGATGATAGCTCTTATTTCAGAGTTCAGGGCTTAGTGGCAGAGCAGTATAGAGCTGATTATGCTGCTGTTGCCTGTGTGTCTGCATACGCGCATGCACATGCATGTTTGCAGATGAAAAATGATGGTGGTCCGGTGGGGATATGGCTCCTGTCTGGGAATCAGGGAGCCTGAGCTCAGTTCCTGTGTTTGCCATATGGTATTAGCAGGCCAGCTCTCCTTTTTCTTCCTTTTTATTCTCCATGTGCTGCCTCTTCCACAGGCAGAGAGTGGAGATGAGATATCCTTTTTTAATAAAAACCATTTTGGCTATCAATTGATGGATGGATGATTTTAAAATGAGCACTGTGATTCCCACTGCTTAGAAATGACTGAGAGTTTAGCTATTTAGTCAGAAAGGAAGTCTGATTTCCACCCCCAACCCCCTGGGAAATTCATCCTCTTCCTTCTCCCCATTTCTATCTGTGTGCTTGTTTCCAGATAAATCATACTTTGTTCTTGATGTGCTCCTGGTGTGGTCCAGCGCCTTTCTCATTGCCTGGTTAGCAGCTCTTCTCTCCCAGAAGAGTCTTTCCATTGCTTCTTTCCAGAGAGCTCCATAAAATTTGTTTCCCCTTATGTATCTTCTGAAGAGCATTAAAGCAGCAACCCAGTGCTTTGAGAGCTTGTGATGCAGGGACTATGAAGGTGAGGGAGTAATTCTTAGCAGGAAAAATGCTTCATCTCCTACAGTGAAATTCTTCTTGGGAGCCACAGCAACACAAAATAGCTGCCTACTGAGGATTCCCACTAAAGTCCTGTTTTGTCCTCAGGTTGTTTCTGCAACCTCCCAGCTCTGTGCAACCTCCAGTTAAAACTTTATTCTTTCTCATCCAATGTCATAGAATCCCAGATGGTTTGGGTTGGAAGAGACCTTAAAGCTCATCCAGTTCCAACCACCTGCCACAGGCAGGGACACCTTCCACCAGAGCAGGTTGCTCCAAGCCCCATCCAACCTGGCCTTGAGCACTGCCAGGGATGAGGCAGCCACAGCTTCTCTGGGCACCCTGTGCCAGTGCCTCACCACCCTCACAGTAAATCCTAGACTCCAGAACTGCAAACACAAATGACTGTGGTGGAACAGAGCCTGCAATTATTAGTGCAATTTAAAAGGCAAAAAAATAAGTATCTGAAGATAACCCATGTACAGTGATGCTGTTATTTCAAAGCCCATGCAGTAGGCAGATGAGAGATGTGCTTGGTTGGATTTCCCCCAGGGTGCAGTGCTTGAGAGCTGAACACAGGAGAAGAGCCCCAAGAAAACCCAGAGGTCTGTGTGTGTTCATCTCCCACATGCCATGCTTGAAAGCTTTCCCTTGTAGAGCGTGTGATTTACATAAGGAGCAGTCATCATTCCTCGCCACTGATCGCTCCTTATGTATATGCAAAACCTCACTGATGAGGAGTGTGGGATTAGATTTCTGTTAATTACAGTGTTCTTTCTGATCCTCTGGCCAGTCAGGGGAGATTTGGTGAGGGTGAGACCGCTGCTGAGCGAGAGGCTCTGCCTTGAATTTCCAAGCACAGGAATAAGCTGTCAGCGGTTCGAGGGGTTCAGCTGATGGACAGGTTGTGTTCAGCCCTCTGAGCAAGCAGGAACACTGTGCAGCTCCTTGCCTTTGGCTTTGATTGACCCAACACCGCGTGAGATGGAAAATTAGGCAGTGAATATATGCAAGTTTACAATGAAACGGGCTCCTGGGTGTTGCACACAAAGACATGGAGAGGTAGGTATGGATGGGGGAAGTGTGATTTAAAGCACTGAAGACAAAGCCTGCAGTAATAGGCCAGGTTTCTAATCCCATCGCTCATACTGAGTTGTAAAATCCTTCGGCAGCGCTTAATCTCTGAGCTTTAATTCTGTGTCTGTAGGGTGGGAATGCAGATGCTTTAGCTATACTTTTGTGAAGTGCTTAAAGATCAATAGAAACCAGTTGAAGGTATTATGGTTGTTAATGTAAATTCTTGTTATATCACAGTATCTCCAACATGTTTACTCCATGGAATATATTTATCCATAAAATGCTGTTATATTTATATAGAGCTCCAAGCACCCTGGAAGCACCTAGGTGTTGACAGAACAGCTGCAATCTTTTACTATGTTCAATAAATACAAATGGATATAAACAGTATCCATCTGTCAGACTTAGTTAGATGGTTTAAACATAAAGCTATTTTGTTCTGTAATTGTATTTAGATCTGAACTGATAGAGGTTTGATTTTTTTTCTTTGCATAGTGATAAACTCCAAATTCCTTTGAATTGCTTTGGCTCCTGATTTATTGCAATAAATTAAATAATAATCTGTTCTGTCTTGTTTCACCCCTCCTCCGAGAGAAGCAACATGAAGAGAAGGACTGCTGAGGCAGTGAAGCATACTGCTTACAGTAACCCACCCTTCCCCTGCTTGTAAGCACCTGGGCCTGTGACCTCTGTGTTTACAAGATATTTATTGCTGCTTGCACTGCCACTACTACAGAGTTATCACTGTGGTGCCTTGTAAAATTTGATTGTGTTTAATAAATGTATTCAGTGTTATTGCTGAACTTGGCGGAGAGCGAGTGTGAAAACTTACCCTCACTCCTTTCCTCAAGCACACAAATTCACACACCTTCGTAACCAGCATACTTTCTTACCTACGTATATTGTTGCTTATGTTGTATTGGAGGCAGTTTTGGATGCATCTCAATTAGATCATTTTTCTAATTAAAAAAGTGCTTGTGGTTGTAACATGAGCGTGTGGCTGAGCACTGAGTAAGTGTGATTCACTGCAGTGATTTTTTCCAACTTCCGTGTGATGTTTGCTTCATAAAGCTCAGCTTCTGGCATGGAGGCATCTCATTACCTTCTCCATCCTGACCTCTCGAGCTGATGTTAGCCAGATGTGCTCAGTGCTCTCCTTCAACACAGGCTTCCTGTGTGACATGAGAGAAAGCACTCAGTCTCACTGTACTAGTTCTGTCTGTAAACCAGTTACCAATAAACTTTATCTACTCCATGGAGCTTTTGTGCAGCTTGAGTTACGAACACGTGGGTATTTTGCAGTCATGTTTGAAAACTTGTGGTGTTCTTTACTTCCTCCTCACCACCAGGTACCTGTGCATGGGGTAGTACTGAAGCAGGCATTGCCTTTCTTGAGACAGAGGTAGCTTTTGGTTTCTTCCTCTTTGTGAATGAGTGTGTCTCCTTAAGGAAATGGTTTAACAATGGAGAAACTCCTGTTTGTGCAGCTGAGGGGGTGTAGGCACCATCTCTTGGCGTGGCCTCTTGTGAGTCTGTTCCCTGCCAAAGCAAAGTTTTCTCTGCTATCCAGTTGCTGCCAAAGTTGCATGAGGGCAGGGTGTACAAACAGCTGCAGGGAGGTCTGTAGTGATGCTTCTGTTCCCTTATTTTTTAGCTTTATTTTGTTGGGAATATCCTTCTGAGTATCAGAAATCAGGGATTGAACTATCAGGGGTTGAGCTATTAGGAGTTTTGCTTCTTCAAGACTGACGGAAGCTTCACTGGATTGGCTGGAGCATTTATGGATACCCTGTAGAGAGCTGAACTGCAATGTGTGGGTTAATGTATCCTCTGGGATTCTAAGAAGCTGCATATGACTGTAAAATCTCATTGGGGACTACATATTTTTATTCTGCTTATATAAAGAGGAGAAGGGCTTTTCTCATTGTCAGAATTGAGAAGAAAGAACCAGTTTATGAGAAGTCTTTGTTGAATGCAGGGGCAGAGATTCTTGTCTCTTCGTTTCTTTCCTTTAAACGTTCATCTGGTAAATATCAAAGGCTTCATCACATTGCATCTTGCTCTTGATTAATTATTCCTAAACCAAACAATTGAGTCCATCCAGACAAGTGTATGCTTATGGTGTAATTTATTGGCTGTCCAGCTCAGGATGTGTTCAGCAATTGGTGCATAATCAGAGCAGTCACTCATCACCAGGCTTTCCTGGTAAGCTTTGCTCTGTCAGAGACATGGATCAGCCTCTGAGACTTGTGAGAGTCACATCTAGCAGCAGAGCAACTTGACATTAAACTTATTTTTCTATCCAATGGGGGTGATTGCTCTTGCATTTTATAGAATTTGCATTTCAGAATATTGGTTCTTCCAAGTCAGGTAGCACTGGTTGTAAGCAAGTAGTAGCTAGGGGTAGAGGCCCTAAATACTAAAGATTAATACTGGTGGAGAAGTTTGTGGTACTACACTGTCATTAGGGGTGGGTTTTCCCCCTTGCCAGAGGTTAAGATGAAGATTTCATTGTTAGGCCAATTCAAGTGGCCCAAAATCCTTCTCCCCAAAAGTATCAGACTAACAAGAAGCAGGAAATAACTTCTGTGTGATGGAGCAGTGCAACCTGTGTTAAAGCCTTGATTCTAAGTCATTACTTCAAACCATCTCCAAGGATTTCAGTACAGATATAATGTGTGTAATTGAAGGCCTGAAATCTCAGTCTGTAGCAGATCTCTTCCGGATGACAGTGAGGGCTTTGCATAGAGATCATGGCCTTTATGTAGTAACTATGTTCTTACTATTTATTCAGAGCTGTAGTGTCACATCATTCCATTAGTCCTCTCTGATCCAGCCTGGAGGACAGCTTAGTCTTTGCCTTAGAAGCAAGCTGCTTAAAGCAGCACAAAAAGACTTAACACCAGGTACGTCTTAAATGGTGCTCTGGTGTTCAGAGCTGTGTCTCACCGCTGCACTCTCCCTAGGGAGGATGGGGAGTTTGAGCCTCCTCTTTTAAGCTTGCACCTCATCTTAAAGCTGTTTTCAAGATTTCCACATACTGCATCCGATTATTAAAAACGGTCTGGTTTCTTTAAAGGCATGATGGGAAAAGGGGTAGTAGATGGAGCCAGATCTTAATATGAAGAGATGGAGACTGGGGACAAAACAAAGAGCTGTCACGCTCTGGGACTGTGCTGATTAATCTTGCACTTAAATATTTCTGAGTAAACAAGAAACTGCACTCTTCTGTTCAAGACAGACTGCTGTAGCCATTAGCTAAGTAGTGAGCAGTGAGCCCTTCCTGCCCCTTCACCTGAACTGGGCAGGCAGATATTGGTGCTCATGCAGTGACAGATAGCTGATAGCGTCTGTCTGCAGGGCTGGGTCATGCTTCCAGTAAAAGCTGGGGAGGGATGGGAAGTGCGGAGAAGGTGCAGATGTTTTGCTATTGCTTGTATGCAGCTGCATAAAGGCTTTTCTTAACACTTGAGACTGAAACCTGTTTAGGTGGCACTGACCTTATCAAATAAACATTGATTCAAGAGAAAAAAATGTCACACTTAGTTTTTTTTCCGTTTGACAACCAGCAGAAAAGCACAGCCATACGGTGAGCTCCTTCGAGGAGGCAGAGTGAGAATTTGGTGATTCGTTTTCACTTCCAGTCTCAACTTCACTATTAACCACCCTTTCCAGTGTGCCACCCTCCCTTTCCCATGCTTGAACCTACTGCCCTGCTTTCCTTTTGTCCTTATCTCCCCTGTCAGAGAATATTTGTTCTTAGGACTTTTAAGAGTGGCAGCCCTGGAAAATTAAGTTGTCATTTTGTCTGCAAACCTGCCACTGTGTCCATGGGCGCAGGGCAAACTCCCTGCCGGTGACTACAGCCTATGTCTCTGAGGATCTTCCTGCTGAAGGTATGAGAGGTAATTCACATTCAATGCCCATCTCTCCCCCTTCTCTTGAGCTGCCAATTACACAGCCTTGTGTCAAGTTAGATCTGGGGGTATGTATATAAGAACCACAATTAGCTGGCACTGGGCTCAGAAACACTGTGGGTACTGACAGTCAAACCTGCCAGTGAGATGGAGCAAGTGGGGAAGGACAAAACAATCTGGATGCAATTAGACTCCTTCCTGCCTTCTCCCACAAAACCCCTTCCAAACACGGAAACATGTGTCTGTCTTCAAGGCTGGAAAAGTTTGGGCTCTGTCCTCCATCCTCTCCGTACCTCCCACTCCTTTCTGTACATCTGCATTTGTGCTTTCCAGCAGGGAAAAGAGCTGTTGTATCCCACAGGGAATTGCTCCTACAGTGTCTGGCTCACAGTGTAGGTGGAGGTGGTGGATCTCCCAAGGGAAGTTTCTTCTCCTGAGGTTTATGGCTCAGTTTTGCCTGTTTCAGAGAGGCTGCTTCCATTCAGAAAAGCAGATGGAAGTCAAGAAAGCTGTAAGGAACTCACCTCCTGAGAACTTTTTCATGCACCCCCACTGATTAAAATACAGCCTACGTCTTTTCCCTGCTTCCCTCAGGAAAGATGCGTTGTGTGGAGCTCATCTGTCTAGAGGAAGGGAAGGCAGGTAGTGGAGACTTGATTCTCTTTCCATCTCTCTTTTGATCCTCCTGTGTAAGTTGAAGGTTTTAGAAATTATTAAAAGCTTCAAGCAGTGTGAATGCTTTCAGAGGAGACCGAACCTGCAGAACGAAGTTCCAGTTGTAGGGTTTGCTCACAAGCTTAGGGCTGGGATACTAAATACCATCACACTTTGACATGGCTGGAAGAGCAAGATGAGTATAGGAGTGGGTTGACTCCTGCACGTTTTCAAAGCCTTGTTTTAAACCTACCCTTGCCAGCTATTTAGGAGATGAAGTGTAACTGGAGAATCTAATGCTGATTGAAGCAGGCTTTCTGAGATGCAGGGTTTATAGACACACAGTAAGCTTCCATGCTCTGTAAGTGGCCGCAAAATAACTAATGCCTGGCATGCTGGTATAGCTTATTTAATCCTTATGATTAAGAAAATGTTATCCTTTCCCTTTTATCTTTCTGATAGGCAGCAATCACCTGTCACTGCTTTTTACCATATCCCACACATTAAATGAATGCTTCAGCTTTGATAGTGAGTAATAACAACGTTGCACTCAAATGGAGTCTGTGGTTTCCAAAGTGCTTAAGAAACTCCCAGCTAACTCTGCCTCAGAGTATTTAACAGTAATTTTACATACATGGAAACCTAAAGACTGATCCTAGCGAAGCCTGAAGTCATAAATTGTGCTTTTGATGAAGAATCTGCTCTAAATTGATCAGTCTCCTTTTTTTTCCTAGTAGATTAAATTGATGTTGAGTTGGGAATGAAACTCATTTCATGAGGAGTGCAGTCTTTTACCCTAGTCTTCAAGCAGTACTGCCCCGCTACCCACAGTAGTTCTGCCTCAGTAGCAAGTATAACCCCCAGCAACATTACAGACTTGTAGGAGGAAGCTTTTCCTTGCTGGAGTATAGGTTACAGCCAGTTTAACATAATCAGAGCCATTTTTATTACCTGTTTTAAATGTTGCATTGCTATGTCCTGCAGCCCTGTGAAATGAAGTGATGTCTTGAGAATCTGCCAGTGCTGCCAGTGTTTGCTCTGAGCAGCAGGGAGAAAACAGCCCCTTCGTTCTGAAGCAGCATCAAAGGAGCTGTCGCGTGTGTAATGCCATGTTTTCCAGCCTGCAGTCTCTGAGTGTGAGATTCACTTTATCATCATACAGTAAATCATCTGAGAAATACGGACTTGGGGATGGGTAGGATTATGTTTTTTGTTAGTATCTGATTGACTTTTCTAGCAGTGCTTTTTCAAGCCTGGTTCTCTGCAAATGCTGTAGTTTCTGGGGCTGATGCATGGTGGATGGGAGGAGGATGTGTTGGTCTGTGTCTCAGGTCTGTTCAGAATCAGCCTGACCATCATGTCACGTTAGTATTAAAGCTGTCAACCTCCATTGACAGAGAGACCCAGAACAGAGTTATGTAGGTGTTCTCGCTTAGGAGGGTGTGAACACGTTGAGTTCAAGCCTGCAGTACTTGCTGCAAAGTTCATGAGCAGATTTCTTAAACTCTCTACCACCATTTCCCCTCTGTAAATTGGGAATAGAAATATCTCCACATCGTCAGTGTCTGTAGGCTGGAGGAGGAATTGGAGATACTCCATCCCTGGCAGTGTTCAAAGCCAGGTTGGATGGGGCTTTGAGCAACTTGGTTTAGGGGAAGGTGTCCCTGCTCCTGCAGGCCCATGTCCCCTGCACCCAGTTCGGATGATCCCACAGCTCCTGTGCCAGTACTGACCCCTGGCCGGCCCACCTCAGGGTGGGAGCTTGCTGATTACCTGCTGCTCACAGCAGAGCTGGCTGCAGCTGCTTCTGGTCCCATGGAATGGTACTGCTGGTGCATTTCATAGGAACTGTCTTGTTTTATAGGTTAGGAGAGTCCAAGGCACCTCTTTTATACTGAAGCACATTCTACTCAGATGATAGCAAGCCTCTAGAGTACAATGGCTTCTAGTTCTTTTTCCCCCTCTATTTTTTTTTCTTTCTTTTCCCCCTATTTATTAGCCATGTCTGTTGTATTTTCTTTTCTTTATTTTGGAAAGACAAGGTGAATGACAAAGACCTTTGCTGTAGCTGAAGAGCCTAAAAGGAAATGATCCTAATCAGGAGCTCAGGAGGCATGCTGGTTAGCTGAAGATTTTCCTGTTTGCTTTAAGGTCTTCTCTTTTAAAACAGTTTTCTTCATTGAGACCCAGGAGTTAGATTAACCATCATCATAGTTTCTTCCAAATTAGACTGGGGAGAAAGAACAAGAGTAAACTGGTGCTTGTAATTGTGTGGTGAGCAATTACCCCTTGGGACATTGAGGCTAAAGTGGGAGGAAGGGCACAGTGGAGAGGAGCATGCTGCTAAAAATGTCACTTTAATTGGGCTGCCTGCCACAGAAGGATTTGACATTCAAGAGGTTAGACCATCTGTTGTATAGCAGGCCTTGCTTTCGAGATGTTGAACTTATCTTTTTAAGAGTACACTGACGAAACATTACTGATTCCCATGCCATGAGGCTGTTAGACGTGGAAAGCCTAGTGAAAACACTTGAGCTGAGGCTCTTGAAAGCAGCAAAGTGGTCTCAAGCAGTTTAACGGCTACTTAGAGTGTGCAGTTTGCTATGGCACGTTCTTCTCCACCTACCCCCAACCCAGCTGGGTTTCTGTGGGGAATTATCTGAATGTTATATAGAAAAACACATGCATGCCTAAGCACAATATTTGTGTGTGGTATGTTCTGAATGTGTATGTTTTGTGTGTATGTATGGGTGTGTGTAAGTGTAAATAGTGATGAAATGTCAATATAAATATGGAATGTACAGTAAAAGATGAAGTGAGATGTTGTAGAGAATAGGAACTTTCTAGAGGAAAAGGAATTTAACCAGCCAAATCACTGGAGTGTGCAGGGATGGAGTCAATTGCTGTGTATTAGGTGTAAGATTCTCTTTAGTGTAACTTCAGAACTGAGGAGCACATTTGTGCTGGTCAGAATCATACTAATCTCCCTTGTAGCCTCCCCTTCACTTGCTGCAGTTACCCTGGGTGACTTCTGTATGGTTATGGTTATTTGTGTCTATAGGATTTACAGGAACAGAACCCTGATCTTTGATGGAATTTCTTGTAGTTATTGCAATACATTTTGTAATGGAGGCAGTTATTTGTGGTGGCCTCAATTTTGGTAGCTGAAGGATTCTTATGGTTGCAGTTATTTAGAAGAGTAAGCTTTTGTCTGGTGTTGTGGGATTCCGTGGCTTAGAAGAATCTTTTTTGCGTGTGGAAGTTAAAGGTGGAATACTCCTGTTTGTCTCTGGTGTGCAATTCTCTATGCTGTCAACAGGATGCTTTCTTGCAGTGTTCTTTGTTGCTGCTTTTAAAACATTTTCAAGGAAGAGGAGAGCAATCATATTTAATAATGCAATTACAATCAGGGGAAGATGTTTATCCTGCAAGATTCCAACTGCTGGAAAAGCCCTAGGGCATTCTGGGAAATGAGATGCAAATCTGCAGGATTGCCTCTTCCTAAAAATACCAGAATCAAACAACAACAATAATCATTGCTATGAACAGTGTCTTAAATGACTGGTACGTTATTGCCAGGCAAGAAGCTTTGGTGTCTGCAGCCAAAGGACCAGTCCAAACTAAACAGAGTGCTGCGGCGCAGCATGGTGTGGGCGACAGGGGAGTGATGGGTGAGTGTGTTACAGGCACCCCTTCCCTGCTCTGCTCTTTGGGCTGCAAAACCATGACATGAAAGTGTTTGGTAGCCACAGTCTTCACAAGTAAAAGCTCCAAGAGGAAAAGAGCATTTCTTTTTTTCTCTATAATCCAAAGGCTTCTGGTTTGGCCTGTGGTGCTTCGTAAATGAAGACACATCTTGGTGATGCTTTGTGACTAAATTCATTTGCAGTCTTAACTCATACATTAAGTTGGCCACGAAAAGCTTTCGTGGAATGAAGATTTTGAAGATAGTTCACTTGTGGTACAGCAGCAGCAATGCAAGACTCGAGGCTGCACTGCTTAACTCATTTTGTACAACATTGGATGCACCCTGTTTCTTTATATTTGCTGGTTACCAAGCAGCATTAAACCTAATGTCAGTTCTGGCATGACATCAGCCTTATGCTTTCAAGATCAGACATTAAACGTAACTATTTAAAGATCTAGTCTGAATTTAATTTCAGGAAAATATGAGTTGTGAAAACCTTGATGTTGGCTCTCCAGACTTCAGGCTTCACTGGATCTGAACTAAATTACAGACCTATGTAGCGAAGCATGTGAACCTGGGCCAGTACATGGCTTTCAGTCAAGTAGATAAAATGTAAATCACTTCACATGATAATGAACTGGACTTAACTCATGTCTCTCCAAACTGAATTTACATATTTGAATCCACTTGCACTAGAAAACAAGGGTTCAAACACACTTTCCTCTAAGAGCTAATTAGCAAGGGCAGGATCAACTTGCTATCAATTTTATATTCTGGGGTTCACGTAGATATGAGATTAAAGATTATTTGGAACTAAAGATGTATTTTAAATGAAAAAATAATTAAGGTATACTAATGGGATCCTTGTGCTCGTTTGGTAAGATTTTTGGGAGGTTACTTCAGAAGATTGAGATCCTTTATTCTAATAAAGTGCTTTTTGGGGTAGTGATGCAGTCAATCTTATTTTATCCAGGCCCATTCCCTACAAGAAGCTGCACCTTGCAGGTTTGCTGTACTCTATCACAGGGGGAGAACACAAGGCTGCTTTTTCTCCTGTGCCATTCATTGGCTTTGTTCTCTTTCATTTGCTTCATGGCACGTTGTCTAGGGAAGGCAGCTCAGCTGTTACTGCTCACGTACAGATGTGTGTCAGGCCCTCTGTTCTCATTCCCATGGGAAGTCTGGGATTTCAGCGACGTTGGATACACACGTGACTGTCTCATCACTCACCTGATGAGCGGTGGATGCTCAGCTTTATCCCCCCAACCTGCTGCTGTCTCCTGGGCTTACCGTGCTGCTAGCAGCTAGAGAGTGACTTGGGACACTCTGTTGCTCTAGTAACATGCTCTCTGAAATCTCTGTGTAATCAGGTGCTCTTGTTTCCTTCTTGTCAAAGAGCCAGCAAGGAGGCTGGTTTAAGGTGTCTGGCTACCAAAAGGTAATTCTGTGGGATTATTTCATAGATCCCTTCTGATTGAAGGACCCCCATGAGAACAGTGTTCCATTTTGGGAGACAATGTACATGTGCCTTAAAGAAGTTAGAGTTTAAATGAATGATGGGTAGGAGAAACAGCAGAAAGGGTAAATATTAGTGCAGGAGTTATGAGAATCCATCAGATTCCACAGAATATATTTCTGTAGTATGCAAATGGCATGTGAACTGTTGTGTGTATTTGTGTGTGTCTGTGGCAGTTTCCTGGATGTAAGAGTATTGAACACTGTTGCTGTTGGTAGCAAGACAGAGGAGTATACACTGTGATGGGAAGAGATGAGGAACAGATAGAAGGTGAAGTAATAAGAGAAGAAGACAGTAAGAGGCAAAAAGCATTTAGAAGTTAAGACATTTCTATGTGTCTGGAAGGGGCAGTGGCCTGGCTGGGGTACAGAAGACGTCCTGGTGAGTTTTCCTCTTGACTCCAAGGACTCCTCCTGTCACCTCCATCTGAACTGTCCTAAGGAAGAAAGAGAAGCTTCATTTTGAGGCTCCCAAATAATACTCAGGCATTTTTACACGTAAACCCAACTGTGTGCCATCTCCGATTCATTATTCCAGAGAATTTTCAGCTCTGATGGATCAAGCCTTCAGATGTATTTGCAGGTTTTCCATCAGTTGGATAGCTGATGTGCCAGAGAAACTCTATACACCTTCAGGGGAGGCCATTGGTTTGTACTTTAGCGTCTGTGGTTCAGTTGGGAGTGTGGGCAGAACCTGCTCCTGGATTAACAAGTAAAGATCATCCCCTGTCTTTAGGCACCCACTCCTGGTATATGGGAAGGAAACCCCCTGAACTTCAGATTTGACATTAAATACAACACACAGCAATGTGCAGTCACTCAGACTGACTTTGCTGTGGGATGGATGGCAAAGTAGAGATCAAAGAGACCAAGCTGGAGCGGAGCAGGGGACAGCCAAGAGCTTCCCTGCCACACTCCCACTGGTGCTGCAGGCGTGAAGAAGCTCTAACAGGGCCATGAGACTGAAGCTGCCTGTTCCAGGAGCCCTTTCCCAGCCCTGGGCATACCTGAACCTGAGCAGAGCGTAAATATTTCCCCTGGACCACGGCTGCTTGTAGACTTGTCACAAGTTGCTTTTCCAACTGCAGCAGGATTAAGGAGTGAGGACAGATAGGGTGGAAAAAAGCTTGCATAAATATTTTTTGACACTTGGTTTAAACATGCAGGAGAAGTCAATCTTGTCAATATTCCCACAGAGATCTTTGTGTGGCTGAGGCTTAGCCAGAAGCTTTCCTTGCCGCATGGCGCTGACTTTAATCTACAGCAGTTTGTGTATGAAAGAGAAGAAGATTTTGAGGTAAATACCAGGTGATCATTCTGTCTTACACAGGGTGGACCTGAGCCAAAACCAATCTTCAGTTTTACCATTGGCATGATGAAAGAGGGAGGGAAAAAAAACCCCAACTGTTCTCTGACCAGTCCAAGCGGGCTGTGCGCTCGCTTATGCCTTGCATCAGCCAAGTTTGGTCATCGCATGGCTTTTGTTAGGGGAACCAGCAGTGCAGAGCTGCTCGCTGGGAGTTATTGGGTAGATGAATTGGCCTGTTTGATGGGTTTGAACTGGTGGGGATAGGAAATTTATTGCCATGGTATACTGTAGGAAGGACAAGGCAGCTGTGCTTTTCACCGTTGTTGCTAGGCTGCTTTTGGAACTGGGTAGAAATGATCCTGAGTTTTGTGTTACTAAAAGGAAGGGTGGGGGAGAAGGAATCCTAACCAATTGAGTTGTATTTTATTAGCTGCTAGCAGTGGCCATAGGATCTATGTTATGTAGCTAAGCTGCTCCAGCTCCATCCAGAAGAGATTACATGTGCTTGCATGGTTAGTAAGCTGAGATTCATTTATTCTGTGGCTTTGGCAGGCTCTGGTAAATTTACTTGGTTGTAGGGAGTTATAAGGGAGAGTATCAGATGCCAAGCTTGCTTTGGGCTGATGAGATGAAGAGATTTGGAGTTGTTTAAAACCCTTCTCGCTTTGGTACTTGGGGTCTTACTTCAGTTTGTAAGTGGGAACACAGTTCTGCCCTTGGTGTGCGTGTAGCCGGTGGAAGGGTTTCCTCATTCACCAAGGGCAGGGAGCTGCAGACAGCTTTTAGCTGACTTTGCCACCCTTGTCAGGAGGGTGGCTGTGCAGATAGTCAGAGTGTCAGGAATATGCAAAAGGGACCTTGTTGGTGGATTGACCTTTGGATAATTACCTTGATTTGTTGGCATCTGACTTATTAGTCAAGAAAATGCTGTTGTTTAAGCCAAACTGATGAATAACGTGAATAAAGGGCAGTTCAGTTCTCCTCCTTTGTCAGAGCAAGGGCACAAGCCCAGCTTTAAAGGCAAAACCTGTTACAGTGGCTCAGTCGTGAACTGAAAAAGGGAGCAGTCTAATTAGGTATTGACCAAGAAGAGGACTTGGCTGTTGTGCAGTCTGAAATGTGTGTGTGTCACTGACAAAATATGCTTCAATCCAAGCTACAGAATTTGGGTGTAGAGCTGAGTTTTTTCCCTTGGTTGGAGTTATTGCTTTGAGTTTTCTCTCTAAGTCACTGGAACCAAGAACATGTGCAAATGCTGATGTCTTCCACACTTTTGCTGCTGGCTTATGTAAAGGGCTTACCCTGATCTGGAGCAAGCCAATTTTTATTGTTCTTGGTTGAAACAGCTTGGAGTTCTCAGATTGTGGGATACAATGGCACTGTCATGCTCGGTGCCTGCCCAGAATCTCTCCCTGGTATTCTTTGTTATAGTTGCACAAATACTTTCCCATTAAAGGAACTAATTCTTGCCCGATCAGTATTAAGAGCCAGGAATAAATGAAATCCAGCCTCTTCCATTAAATAGCTTGTGGAGAGAGGAAAGCCCATCCCGTATTCCATTAGGGAAAAGAAAAACAAGCTTAGCTTTTCCAATTTGGCAAAGTGATTCTATGGATATGTCCCCGTACCTGAAAATGAGCCCAGATCTTTCTAGATGATCCACTTATTTATCATCATTGATCCTTACAATTTCTGTGTAGTCGTGAGCATCCTAGCCCTGAAGTTTGGGGCAGATACTTCAGCCCACTGCAGTTCTTAGGTGAGGGAAGCATTGGGTAAAGTTTCCTGCTGCAAATCCAGCTACAGGTGGTCCACAGCAATGCAAAGAAAGACCCTGTGGCATTTCTCCATGTGCTGCTTTGTACTTTAAATGCTAATCCTCCTCTGGAAGTGCAAGACCTTGATTCTGCTTTTATTTCCTGGAGTCTAATTTGGAAGTGGCTCCAGTAGTGGTAGATGGTATCAAACAGGCGTCACACAGGGAAGAATTTAGCCCTGAGCTAATAGAAGATTTGTTCTTCTGCATGTTCTTCAACTGCACTTGTGAAAGGTGCAGAGTAGTTTGGGATAATACCCACTTCCATTATTTAGCTGCATAAAATACCTTGAAGGCAAATAGCGCATCTATAAATTAAGCTTCTGAAGTGTCGGTGAGGTTACTTGGGAGGGGGGGTTTGGCAGTGAGATTATTGACGGTGTAAAGTGATAGTTCTGCTCTTGAAAAGCTCATTCTCCTAGCACAAATCACAGCACTGCCAGGATTTATTGAACTGCCTGATGGAGAGGTACCGTACAAGCTACTATTAGTCCATTTCCTCAGCTTTGCCATCAGGAGGCTTTAAATAATTGTATTTGAAAGAAATGTCAGAGTGACAGAATTGGGTGCAGAAGGCCATAGATATTCCCTCTCTGCTCCATCCTGTCCTTGTTCTTTCTCTCATGCTCTCTCTTGCTCTTTTTATTATCTGGTAATTTCGGAGGGAGAGGGCTTCCCCAGCTGCATAATCAGAAGGTTTCAGGACATTGTGCCTGCTGCTTTAGGCAAAGTCTTGCCTCAGTTATGCTGCAGAAGTGGGACGCTTACCAGCTCCATGGAGTCCTGCAGATCTGTTTAAACAGCCAAGGATGCTCCTGCCAGGATTGGGGCTGGCACAGAGGGTTGAAATAGCAACTGTGACTAGAGCAAAATGTGTAATGGTGATGCAGTGGTGGCACAGTGAGGATTGGCAGCCTCTAGGGGACAGAGGAGCATACCAAGACGTTTTACAAGAGCATGTAGTGCTTTCTTGAAGCTAAGAGCATGGCACATTGTCCTGTGTGGCTGGAGAAACCACAGAGTTCTCTCCCTCTGAGTGTTTTGGACTGCTGAATGCACACAAATGCTTCTGCAGGAGAGGATATCTCCTGGAGTATTTGTAACACTATTGCATATCCACTCTCTTTTGTCACAGCAAGAATGGTGGCTCTGGGGATTTGCATGTGAATGTGTTTAGGGGAGAAGCATCTCTAATTTAGTATGAGCAGTCAGAAGACGGAGGCATCATATTTTTGCTGGTGAAGTAATTTTAAGAATGAAATGGACACACAACCCCAATGAAACAGGTTTGTGGCTTTTAGTAGAGATAAAACTTGTAGAGTTTTGCTGACTTTTACAATAAAAATCTGTAGAAAGTGAGATTCGTTATTTTGTTTTTACAGATTTTCTTATAAAGGTGAGGTGCAACTGCCTGCTCCGCTCCATAGGCTGGTTCACGTGTCCTGTGATGTTTATTTGTGTGATTCTGCCTGATTGTTAAAGAAAGATGCCCTTTTATGTAGCAAATGGAAGAGAAGACCAAGGTGTAAAGTACCTCCATCCTTTCCAGGATGCAGTGAAGAAATGCTGCTTTTCATTTTCCTTTCTTCAGTGAAATTGGCCTTTCTGAAGAGCTGCTTTCTCAGAGGGGTGACTGGTTCCATAGAGCCTTAGTTTCTCCAGTAAAAATGATGAGAATCTGTGTTTTGTTCTCATCTTTGCCTCCCCTTGTGTAGATGTAGCTTTGAAGAAGAAATCTCTGGTCCCAAGTGAGGAAATACCATTCCTTTTCAGTCACTTCAATCCCGCTCCTTCATACCTAGTCTTGGTCTGAATTACAAAGTGATTCCAGTTCCAAAAGATATCTGATAAGATTTTGGCTCCAAAGTGCTTCTCCCATAGCTTCCTTATTATCTCAGCAAGCCCTGAACAATAATGAGCCTGTAAACACATGGTTTGTAAGCCTATTACAAGCTTCCCAGTATTATAATACGATTACTCAGCACTGACTCATTTGTTTCATAAAGGCAAACGGAGGGGATTCAGGGATTTGTTTATTTGGATGTACCAATTTGTTTCAGAGTCTAACTTAGTTGTTACAGGAATCACAGTTCCTGCTCGTCAGCTGGCTTCCCTTTTGCTGGGAGGCTGCAAGCTACATTTGCACAACCCTCACTTTCTACCAGCGTTATCCAGCTTGCCTTTGCAAAGGAAATAATGTTAAATGGAGCTTTTTATTGAATACAAACCTTTTCCATATAACTCCAGAGAGCTAAATGCAGCACAGAATGTAAACTCTGAACCGCTCTCCATAGGATGTCCGTCTAGCTTCCATCTTGAGGTAATTATGTCAAACTCTACGTGCCACTGCTCCCATGGACTGGTGAGCCAGCTAGTACTTAGTGTCTGAATTAATGTTTGGAATAGTTGCTGCTTTCTTTGTAACAGAGACAAGAACCCAGATGGTTTGGGTTATTGGTAATGGATTCCAGTGCTCTGAAATCATTCACTCAAATCCAGCTCCAGTTTGTAGTAACCCAAAGTAATTATTATTTGATTGCTAGCCGGTGATGTAAAGTGAGTTGGTCATCTCAGCCGGGGTGGACAGATGTCCAAGGTAAACAGCACCAGCTTAACAACTGCCAGCAGCTCTTTGAAATTCTGTAAAGGATATTGCTGAAGACACTTAAATAAATTGGGTTGGGAGCTTTCCTCTCTTGCTGGCCATTTGAATGGGGAAAGAAATCCAGAATGGAGAGCCCATAGAGCCTCTGCGGGCTCTTACCTGAAGATGGATTCTCTGGGATCACAGCTGCTGAGTGCAGAGTGGGGGGAAAAGGCTCAAGTGTTGTCACTGAATCTCTTCTGTCTTGTGTCTCTGTGCTGGTGCGGAGCGCCTCTAAGGCAGTGTGTTGATGTGATAGTGCTGTGTGCTTGTGGAGGGACATAGGTAATTGCTCATGAGAATGTGTTTCTCTGTCTGCTAATTCTGTGGGGGTTTTGTGTATGCTTCCTTGGGAGTTAGGTTCCTCCAGTTATCCTGAAAGTCTTTGAAAAGGGGAGATTAAAAAAGCCCCACACATTGAAGTTTATATTGGTTTTGTTCCCTGTTTTTTTTTTTTACATTTGCTAACACAAATACTGATCATTGTTTTGAGGCAGCAAGAGATTTTTGAGGGCCAGCAAAAGGCCTTTAGACCATCTAAAATCCCATTTATGTTTTCCAAGTAAAACAGTATGTGGATGGATGGTAACATAACTGCCACAGCACTCCTCTGGAGTAATTTTCACCCTTAATTTCCTTCAGAGTTCAAAACCTCTCCTATCTCTTTCTAGCTCTTCCTCAGCTAAACAGATCAAGTAAAGATACTGATCTGTTTGACTTCAGTGCATAGGCAAGATGATGTGGACATGTGAGATGTGAATGTGAGATTCCATTGCCTGCAGATCTATTCATCACATGTGAATATTGCCATCACCTGACAAAAGCAATATGAAATAAATGGGTATGTGGCACAGCCTTTCATCACATAGCTGGGAGATACAAAATCTCTTGACCTTTTTAGCAGGCTTTTGAGGCAGAGTCAGGAGATGTGGTTTACTTGACCTAAAGGTTCCTCTTTTCCTGTTACTGGAAGAGAAATCCTATTGTCAGCTGAACTTTTGGCTGTGGCTGAAGGTCTTCCATTACTGTCTTTTATCTCTGAGGCTTGGCTCTTGGCCATGCAATTGCACTCAATTTGCTTGCTTTGACTCTCGGCTGTCCTTTTTGAATTGTGAGATATTTAGCAGCAGCCTCAGCAGAGCTGCTCCTCTATTCCTTGTGCTGTAGTGAGCACTGTAAAACAGCCACAGTGTGTTTGCCAGGGCGTGTTCTTTCTTGGGGCCTGTTGTGTCTATTTGTGGGTGCTCAGGTCAGTGAGTGCCTACATCTCCTGACCTGGGGACAGTCCTAAGTGTTCCCTCTCTTAGTGAGCTTGCCAGACCCTGAACTTGGCTTTTTTGTGAAGGTAGCAGCCCTGAGAACCTTCATACATTCAGTAGTGTTCCCTTACTTGGAGGTAATAGGAGTTAAATATAATACTTAAGTGTTTGTATTAGTGATGGTGTAGACCTTTAGGCCATTTCTGTATGATCTGTAGAATATAAAAAGCTGTGAAAAAAGACTACTTCAGAAATTATCATTCATTGATGCATTTCTTCTTCACAGAAAGAATTTTATGTTCCAAAGGAGGCAAACTTCAAATTAATGGACTTGATTGGCTGATAAGCTATTGTGAGTTAAGACTGTTGTTACACTCCATTTAAATGCTAACTGGTGATGTTAGACTTAACATTGCTATGTGTTAGTGTAAACTTCAACAACCCTGTGGTCACAATCTCAGCAGTTAGTGGCATAGGAGTCAACTAGCTGAGGAGAGAGAAGTAAAATTCAAGTGTTTTGTTCCCTGGCCAGTGATCTCTGCTACTGAAATGGGATCTCAGTTCCTTGACCCTGAAAACAGCAGCGACAACAGGAGGAGAAATAAATGCTGTAAACAGCTCTATAATGAAACCTCTCAGCCAGCTTGTCAGCGTGTGCTGATCTTTTGCCTTCACTTGCTGCTATGACAAATTAGGTTGACCTTTCCTTGCTAGCATCTGAGAAAAGAAAAAGAGGGGGGCACTAGGATTTGAAGAGCGTCTAAGAGAATTAGGTACCCTGTGCTCATGGAAATTTAGCTGCATTTGGGCACTTAGCTCTAAATAGCTGCCTTTCAGAATTGCACCCTCTGTAAATTACACCCTGCTCTGGAGGTGGTGAGAGTACCTGGGCTGATGGCATAAGGCTGTAATTTAGCCAAATAAGAGCAATATACTTGAAAAATCAGGATTGATACTTTCCATGAGTTAGATTAGAGAGGCCCTAGCATAAGAACTAACAGCAAAAGCTGGTAAGTAAAGTTTGAGGAATTGCTAATCTCTGTTTTATGGCTCTTTCCAGAAGGCGTTCAGCACAGGGCTGCTCTCAACAATGATTGAGAACCCTCCCAGGGTCTCCTTCATCACACAACGTATTTGTCATCTGATGGTAGCAGGTTCCCAAGGTCTCAGTCCATCTCAGTTGAGGTTTTTCAGCTGTCTTGTATCCTTCCATAGTTTACTAGATGATTTCTGTCCCACTCCCCACTACTGCTGTGGTAGCATTGCAGCGCTACCCACGACAGGACCCCAAGCACAAATACCCAGAACAGCAACCTTGAGGATATTGTGTTGGATACCAGCAGGATTTACCACCTGTGTTTCTAGAGTACATCCTATATTGGTCTTAATAGAGGATGTTATCGTGCATTGATGAAGCATTTCTCCTGCTGCAGCTATAATTAGGAATGTAGAGCATCCTTGGGGTCCAGCCTGGCCCTCATTTAAATCAGCAGGAGCAGAACTGATCCTCTTTAAGCAGTACTGCATTAGTGCTGCAGCACCATGATGTATTTTGTTGTTTTCCCTTCCATTAACGACAAAGGAGGAGTGAGAAAGATAAATAATGTTGTGGAGAGGGGAGGGAGAATTCATCTTTGAACAATGATGAAGATAAAGATAGATAAGCAGGGCAATTTGTGAGTTTTATTCCACTTAATGGGCTGCAGTTATATAAAGAAATGGAGGTCTCAGTTAATCTTTATACTGTCTCCTTGTTTAGGAACACAGTTACTTCAAATTAAATTAGCCTTTTGCATCTTGCTGGAAATGATACAGTTTCTTTGGTGTACTTGTTTACTTTTCATTGATCTAAAGAAATAGAATTTCTACCCCTTTTCTTTCCCCTGGGATGTGAAAAATAAAGGGATCACCTTTCTGCTTTCAGCTGCCGTGGCCTAAAAAAAGGTAGGAATGAAGAATAAATTCACCATGGTTTGAAGAAATCCTCTTCAAAAAAACCAATGGGGAACATGACAGAGTTAGAGAGACCTCTCCCTCAGAAGAAGAGTAATATATATTTTATTCTCTTATTAATATTTCATTGGCAAGAAGGTCAAAATCTACATTTAAATGGAAATATTTAAAAAGCAGAAGCATAATATTTGACTATCTGGAGCTTTTATGGGTTAGAGAAAACCAGAGGCTTGAATGCCTTGGTTCAAAATTCGTGGGGTGGGCTGGGAATTCCTTGTGAAATTTATCCAGCAAAGGGATCTTCCATTTGCCTTCATCAACACCTCTGATAAAAGGGTTTATGTTCCTAATACAGAGCTCCCTTTTAATTTAAAAATCCTTTTAAGTATGTCGTGTCAGCTAGAAAAGAGTCTTTAGATGAGATAGTCTGTCACTGCTCAGAGTATTATCTTGGTAGATAGAGCCATCCGTGGCTTGCGGTGACGCTGTGTTGCTTCTTCCGAGATTAAGTGCTGCTATATGTCGTGTTGGCAGAGGCTGGGTTTTGGGGGAACCTGTGCTCAAAGCACTTGGCTTAGGGAGTGGGGACCACGAGCAGTGCCTCTTGTTCTGCCTGGAGTTGTCATTTCAGTGAAGCACCTAATACAGATCCCACCTGGATATATGGGAATATGTGATTTTGAGACTAAAACCTATCTGCATGGAGAGGATCATAAAATCCCAGACTGGTTTGTGTTGGAAGGGACCTTAAAGCTCATTGAGTTCCAACCCCTGCCATGGGCAGGGACACCTTCCACTAGAGCAGGTTGCTTCAAGCCCCGTCCAACCTGGCCTTGAGCACTGCCAGGGATGGGGCAGCCACAGCTTCTCTGGGCAACCTGTACCAGGGCCTCAGCACCCTCACAGAGAAGAACTGTGGCAGTGTTCAAGGCCAGGTTGGATGGGGCTTGGAGCAACCTGGTCTAGTGGAAGGTGTCCCTGCCTGTAGCAGGGAGTTAGGATGGAATGAGTTCAAGGTGCCTTCCAACCCAAACTGTTCTAGGCTTCTATGGTAGCACAGACGTGCAGAAAGCTGGTTGGAAAAGCCTCTGGCTTTATGAAATTATGATCCTAGAAGTATTACTATAGATGGAGTTTTGTTGCAAACTGTTTTAGTAACATGTCATTTAAAGGGTGAACACATATGCGCAGCGGCACGGGAGAGATTGATAACCTTGTGGTTGTTTCATCCCCCAGAGGCTTGAGAAGTCTGTTCAGTTAATGCCTATTCTTTCACTGATACATTGCTTGGCTCTTGGGCCACTGTAACATCAAATCTCCTTGACAGTGGCTGGGTGGATGACAAGTTCTCCAGAACAGAGTCTCTCCATGCGAGGACCTAATATAGCATTTTGTAGTGATAAGGCTTTTAAATACTGAGTGCAGACAGTGACAGACCATACTAAACAGTCTCTCACTGCTTATATATCAAAAAGTGTTTCTGGTCTTGAGTTATTTCTCAGTGCTGATGCGAGCAGGAAGATGTTTGTAGTGTGTTTCTAATTCCCCGTACTCTTTGCTCACTTCCATTTCTGTGTATTATTGGATATAAATCTTTCTCAGTAGTTAAATATCCTTCACAGGTCAAAATTCTTTGGGGGCTCATTAGCATGTAAAATTTTACCCTTGCCAAACCTTCTGTGGTTTTCAAACATCAGTTTCTCTCATCTCACTGGCGTAAAGGATTTCTGCTATGCAAGAGATGGATCTAACTCAGATTTGCCTCTTTCCGTCTAGTATTTCTTTTTATGTATATTGGCAGAGCAGACCCCTTCATGAATGGCCTGATTTATGTGTCAGTGAATGCTGCAGCCAGCAGTTCAAGATGTCAGGTCTCCTGTGCGTGCTGTGGATTCTCCCTCCCCCTCCTTTTGTCTTAGCTCCAGCCCCAGACCCATCCAAGTTCCTTCCTAGTATTTTCTGTGATTTCAGATCCTTGGTTGAGTAAGATCTTCAGACTTCATCCTAAGGAAAGCTGCTGCAAGGAGCTGAAGAGCAACTAGGACATGAGTAATAATAAAGAATAATGATAGAAGCTTCTAAAGGGTCTTACTAAATGAAGATGGGAATTAACAACCTGTTAATGCAGAAAACCTGGGGATCTCTGCAGCTACTCCAGACTTGTAAATGCAAGATTTCTGTTCCCCCTCCCCACCTCAATTTAATCACGGAATAGATACTAAAGTAGTAAGGAAATCAGCAGGTTTTTCTTCTCCATCCTTCCTACCCCCCAGCCTTTCCCTTTTCTCTATCACCTACTTAATATGCAGGACTAAGTAGGAAAGATTTATGGGGTCCTTGTTGCACTTTAGTTTCTCAGTGCTTTGCTTTGCATTGGTGGATGTAGAGTTGAAATACAGCGACTGTAAATCGTTCCAGTGAACGTCTCCTCACTAGATGGTTTTCACTGCTCAGTCTACGTAAACTCAGCCATTAGCAGCCTTCATCAAGCTCAGCTCTCACCTTCCTCTGTATGACCACACCAGCTCACCGTGGTCCCTGTGCAGCCTCTGCATAAAATGCTCCTAAGAGCAGAATGCTTTTATCTTTCCCTTTGAATCCCATGTGCCCTTATCAGAGGGATCTGTGTATGCCCTTCCATAAGCTACATTTCAGAGGAAAATACGTCTTTAGGATGAGTCTTCAAAATCCAGAGTGACATTGAGAAAAAGGGATGTACCTCCCTATTTTTAACCTATCTTCTGCAACCAGAGTTACCCATCCAAATTCTGTGACTAAACTAGCACTGTGATCCCTTAGTGACTCAGTATGATTTAATTTGAGGTGTACCTAAACCGCATGGGTCACCCTTTTCCCCAAAATGGGTGGATACAGAATCCTTTGTACTCATGCTGAAAATGAGATCCTTAAGGATCTAGGTTTTGGACTTGCAAATTCAAGAATTGACTGATGTCAACCCAAAAACCCTCATCAAATGAATGATGGGGGAGCAAGCATTAACAAAAAAACCTTATTTGTATCTCCTTAATACCTTTGTGCTCAACAGAAGTCTGATGTGGAGAATAGCTTGTCCAGTCAGGCTCCTACAGGATGCATAGCAGTGAATGGAAATAATAGAACAGGGAGGTCTGATGGTGGTAGCATTTTGGCTGTACTTTCTTCCCTGTTATTTGCCATTGAGTGAACAGGATACTCTAGTATTTATTTTAGTTTTGTGAATGTTGGAACAAGTCCAGAGGAGGCCACGAGGATGATCAGGGACTGGAGCACCTCCTCTATGAAGACAGGCTGAGAAAGTTGGGGCTGTTCAGCCTGGAGAAGAGAAGGCTGCGTGGAGACCTCAGAGCAGCCTT
>JANHGB010051679.1:23709-35047 GCA_026283785.1 Coracopsis vasa | reverse complement strand
CTTTGCGTGAGGCCATCCAGCCAGTTCTTTATCCACTGAGTGGTCCATCTATCAAATTGATGTCTCTCCAATTTAGAAACAAGGATGTTATGTGGGACAGTGTCGAACGCTTTGCACAAGTCCAGGTAGATGACATCAACTACTCTACCCCTGTCCACCAGTTCTGTAGCCCCATCATAGAAGGCCAATAAGGCCTAAAGAAATCATTTGTTTGGTTTCTTTAAATAACTAATATAAATCACCCCCTCCATATAAATACATTATTTGAAATGAGGAGCTTGAAAATTCTAAATTATTTTCAAAGTTTGATAGACTGAATGTCTGGCAGACAAATTAATTTCATATATATTGTTTATGAAATATATACTGTTTACAAATTGCTTTATTTACTTATCCCAGAGTTTTAGTTACTCTCTGTTAAAGAAAAAGAAAAAAGGTATTTTTAAGGAGTACAAACCTTAGTCCTTGTGTCAATCACTAATCTGCAAGTAGTAGCTCATAGGAAAGGGCTGTGCTGAATGCAGATTGTTGCTTGAGCAGTCACGATTTTTAGTTTCCTGACTCTTATGCTGTTGGCTTTGCAACCTGTTACATAAAAGCGAGGTTTCTCAAGCATTTTGCTTCTTTGTTGTCTTTTAGAACCACTGCACATTAATATGTGCACATAATTATGCTATTAATTGCATATTGGCTGAAACAAAATATTTATATTACATACATTAATAATTCACTAATTTTCACTAATTAAAGGGAGAATCAAGAAAATCAATTTGTTTCAAGTGCTGAGAAACAAATCACATTGTGTCTAAATAATATATTTAGGGGTTATTGATGAGTGAAATCTGTTATTAGCATGAATTAAGTATATAAGCATGCTTACAATTCCCCATCGAACTAAAAAAAATTAACAGAAACAATTTTGTTTAGACCTTAGGAAGGGAAGTTGCACATATATAGGACAAGGAGTAACGACCTTAAACTAGAAAAGGGCAGATTTAGATGAGACATTAGGAAGAAGTTCTTCCCTGTGAGAATGATGAGGCGCTGGCACAGGTTGCTCAGAGAAGCTGTGGCTGCCCCATCCCTGGCAGTGTTCAAGGCCAGGCTGGATGGGGCTTGAGCAACCTGATCTAGTGGAAGGTATCCCTCCGCATGACAGGGGATTGGAACTGGATGAGCTTTAAGGTCCTCTCCCACCCAAACCAGTCTGTGATTCTATGCTATGATTCTATGATCATAGCTGTCGAGGAGCAATACACTTGTGCATACTGGAAAATGTGATTTTAAGGTCTAGGTTCTTAACAAAAGAACTGTCAGGGGCAGCACATTGGCTATAGATTGGAATAACAAGCCAGTAATTACAGCTGCAGCTCCAGCATCACTGGGAGAACAAAAAATATCCCATAAACAATAACCCCATGTGTCAAGCTTGGGGTTGTTTCTTAAAGAATAGGACTCTAAAAGGAGGGAGAATTTGCATCCTAAATAACTACGCATCAATACTAAAGAAAGGAGAAGAGTCCGCTTAAATGTACCATTGTCTATGAAATGAGGTATGTTAAATGAAGCAGAAAACAATGAAAGTTTTGACACAATCCGCTTATTTTGAAGGCATTTCACTGATCTTAATTAAGAAAAGAAAAAAAAAACCCATGAATCCTAAAGAATACAGATCAAACCTGATCAGGCTGTTTCCCGCTGTGACCATGCACTGTTCCATTCACCAAGCAGTGTTTGACTAAATGAAGTCCCAGGTGACAGCTCTTCAAGAAGAACTGAAGTGCTCAGAAAGGTGTCACTGATACAATGATCTAGCTTTTATGGCTTGTACTTCCTCTTTGATAAATGCTTGCTAGATATTAATTGCCCCTCCTCTGTTGGCAATAGATGTAATTCATTCATGATGATGAATATAGTTCCAGTAATCCAAATGACTTCCATTTTCATACTATTTTTTGACAGGAAGCCTCTTACTTGCCAGCTATTGACACATTGCCTAGTCCACACAGTATGAAAAATGAGGTGCTACTTCTGACCTTTTGGCTGTCAAGTTGTGGCCAAGTAGCTACAGATCAGCAGAGGGAGCAGGGGCCTGCCGTGGTGCTGAGAGCAGCCAGCATCTACCAGGCTCCTGTGACATTGCTGCTCTCTCTGGTGAGTACCTATGGTGAAAGTGCACAAAAGATTCTGCACGATTAAGGCTGTGTTTTGCCCATATATATTCTGATGAATATATAATAATTCTTGAAATCTCCTTCTTCCAACAGCTGCCAAACGGTCGCTGAACAAAGGGGAAATTATGTTCTAACTCACCTTAAATTCAGTAAATGAGTCTTGCTCAAGTCAGAGGGGGCTGGATTGTGCCTGTAGTTCACAAAGAACAGGGCACAAAAAGTAAAACATTGCTGGGCCAGACTCACAGTGGTCAGAAGGGACTACTGAAGTAGAGGGCTGTGGAAGTGCTATACTTTGTCCTTGGAACAAGAAGCAGATGCACACAAGTGCCTATTTCTTATCACTTGTTCTGGTTAAAAATAGATCCTTTCTGACAGTCAAGAGGTCTGTGAAAAAGTGATGGTCTGTTTCATCTTAATTGTCCTTTGGATCACATATTTTTCTCCTCTAAAGGAACCACCTATTCCTCACTCTTCCCATCCACCCCATATTAGCCTTTTCCCCTAGGAAGAACAGGGTATGTGTATTTCTCCTCCTGCATGTTGACCTCATTCTTTTTCCTTGGTTAAAGACCTTGGAATACCAATCCCAGCCCGTGCACTCCAGGTAGGTTTCACCCTGAGCAGACAAGGCTTTTAAATCACTTAAACTCCACTTAAACAGTATTAATTGTTAAGGATGCTCTCACTTCCATCAAAACATTACTAACATTGTTTTATATTAGTTCAGCGCTAATGAATATCATCACTTCAGCAGCACCAGAGTCTGAATCTTCCATTCAGAAGCTAGTCAGCTCATGACCAGCTGCAGCACGAGTTTTCTTCCCTAGTATTATTCTCATTTAAACCTGAGCTCTGACTGGTAGCAGCTTTTTCCAAGGGTGTCTCATCTTGCAGGGATCAGCGTCACTCTGCTAAGACTGCAGGGTCGAATGTTGTAATGGACTTTGTGCCCAGGAGAAACCAGGCTAAACTCCACTGATTTATTTCAGAGAGGTTCTCAAACAGTTGTTGGTTAGCAAGTAAAAAGTGTGTAATTGAAAGAAGTGGAAAGGTTGAAGCATATTTATCCCAGATTCTCATCTGATCACAATTCATGCCCCTCCACTGATTCACTGGCCTCCAGGCTTGTGTAAATCAGCATATCTATTGATTTCATTGGAGATGTGCTGATATCTATCAGTTGAGAGCATGTATCTCCTGATGGGACCATTCCCCTGTGGTGAAACTGCTGTGGGATTTCCTGTGTGAAATCAGTGTTCAAAGTAGTCAAGGACTTGGTAGTGCTATTTTGAGTCGCACAGCTGACCTATGCAGCAATTTGAATATCCAATTGGGCCCTATGGGGAGAACATATTTCTGAAGGCATTTATCTCACTGTAAATAGTTTTGGTTTATATATACAGTAAATAGCAGAGCTGTTAATCCATCATGATCATGGTGATGGTGTAGACCATGAGAACAAGACATAGTGGTTTCTGTATTCACCAGAACCCAACGAAAGAAATCGCTGCCTCACGTGGTGGCTGCTACTCCTTTCTCATGGCTTTGTCGGTTGCCATTCTCATAGCCTTCTGTCCTCTTTCACCTGCTCCCCAGGTTTCAGGATGCTTTGCAGTACCACAGTGCCTTACCAGACTGTTTCAAGTACCATTTCTGCCTCTCTTCTACACAGTACTAAATTTTCTCATGTATTCTCTATGGCAAAGCTTATTATGTTTCGGCCTTATGAGCCAAACAGTGGTCTGTCCTGCTCAAACCCTATCTCTGGAACGAAAGTGATAGTCATGATAAAAGATGTCCTGTGATCATTTTGGGGTTGGCAGAAGTTGCTTTTTACCCTTATTTTGTTGGGTCTGTATTGGAAAATAGAATGTTTGCCTCCTACACACACCTCAGTCTAAGACGTGTATTTGCTGGAGAGGGATAGACAGGGTTTTGGCTATTAGTGATCACTAAAAGGGAAGACCAAGGCTTATTCAGGAAGCCTGTACCAGCTCCTCAGAATAGCATAACCACTCAGCATTGATTTTTGAACTGAGATTGGCTCAATCTCATTACCATTAATAAAGGCAGCACATGGTGCCACTGTGACAAGAGCATGAAGTGCAGCGTTGACAGGGACTGTTCCCATTTCTTGCTGGAATAGAGAACTAATGCAAATTCTGACTTTCACATAGTGAAACTGGTGGAAGTCAGAGTTTGCAAGTCCACATTGACAAAATAAATCCTATGACTTATCAAACCCTACATGTTATTCCTATTTAATTTGGACTTTATTGATTTTCTTACGGGCTAAATCACAGTTAATCCACAAATTGAGCATGAGTGTTCCTAGAATTATTGTACATTATGGGGGTCTACTCAAAAGCAACACAGCAAGATAAAGGGTTATTTTGAGTTTCTAAATCTAGCCATCTAAAAATGAAATTATGTTCAAATGGATTTACAGGTGCCTTCTGTGAAAATGGAAGATGGATCCAAAGCTCTGTTTGAGGTGGTAGGACTGCAGCAGGCCTGGGGAGAGGGTGGCTTGGCCCTACATGCTTGTCTAACAGCAGCAGATGAGTCTTCAGGCCAGAACAGCACTGAGATCCAGAAGATAAAAGTGAGTAGCAGTGTTTACACTTGCTAGTCATGCACGGCAGCCACAGGCAGTGACCGCTGGTTTTCACTAATGCCCAGGCTTGGCTACTGGCTTGGCCAATTCAAGCTCCAATTTCAGTGAGCCAGTACAGAGCATGAGTGCTGCTCTAAATTAGACTGAGGGAAGAGCTCAGTACTGTGGGAGCTGAATGATTGCTTCCAGCTGATTGCCAACTCAAGCTGTCCTCAGTTATGCTGAATTTAGATATAGTGCAGATGAGAAACCAGCTCTCTGTGGTGTGGTTTTTTTGTCTCTATTGCTCATTAGCTGGTAAGATGTTTTTTGGAGGCTATAACCCCACAGTGCAGAAATTTAACTGGATTCAGAGGAGGTATATCTTAGGCATGTGTTATAGGTTTTCTTTTTAACTCTTCTATTTTAACTATGTGAAGTTCCAGAGGGAATATTGTCTTGCTGTTTGACTCCCAGGAGTCATGGCCCAGAGGCAGGACCTTAGGCTCTGTTCCCTCAGCTCTGGTAGACTGCAGAGTCTGTGCTGTGCAATAGAATGCCAGTCTGAGAGGTGTAGCACACAACTGATAATCCAGCACATAGAGGTGTAATGAAGGGGATGATATGAACTCATATCCTGAAAACAGCAGAGCTGTGAAATAGCAGCTCTGGGCTCTAGTTTGTTGGTTCTGTTGTTTCACAGAGCAAATGTCTTTTTTTTGGAGACAGTTTTTTAAGTATTATTGCTACTGCTTCCTGGTATAAATGCCTATTCTACCTATGCAGAATAGCTGACTTGCTGGAAAATGTACGCAGCTACATTTGGGGAGCAGCAATCCTTGTGTACCCCAGATCTCCTGTGTCATTTGCTTGATTAACTATATTGTGACTGAATAACCTTTTAGGTGCTGGCCCCGCACTCTGTTGAGGCTGGTGAGTTTCTTTCAGGTGGCTCAAAATAACACTTGTGGCTTTAGTCAGCTAGAAGTAGATTTTTCCACCCTATTTTTTTCTTGCTTCACCCATGGTAATGTTAACAGGAGTGTGGCAATGGATGTGCTCATTCTCCACACTTCCTCTCTGCTGAGAAGACACAGTAGCAGGTGGTCTTAGGGGGGCCCAGGTATTTGAGTCATACCTGCTGGACCCACCATGTGAAGTTTAAATGGCAGAAGAGGTGTAAAGATGGTTTAAAAACATCCTTATGCTTCCCCTACTTGGCTGCAGCAAACATTCTTTGCTTGCAGCTGCCTGCCTGTGAGCAGTAAAGATTACATTGCCCATAATGTATCATAAAGCCTGGAGTATGACAGCTGTGGCTCCAGTGCTCCTGCAAGGAAATGATTGATGCTGGCAACAAATGTCATGATTAACACACTACCAAAAATCCCAACCCCAAAACAGTAAGCAACCTTGCCATTAGTGTTTGAGGACTTGGCAGCAGGAGCAGTTGGGCTAATGATAATAAGAATCAAGAGCAAGAGTAAGCCCTAGGACAAGGGCTTAATGCTGATTTCTGTGTAAATCAGCCAAATTCAAAATGTTTACTGTATGGAGCAAAGAAAATGGAGGAGGAGAGACTGACCTGCCTTCTGTCCGTGTGCCTTGTTGCTCTCTGGTGGTTTCAGCTGAGGTGTTGGCCATATCAAAATTATTGAACACTGACTATGCTCAAAATACATACCCAGTGTTATGCAATTAATGAATGAACTTTTGAAGCTGTGGGTTCGGGATGCTCTGAACATTTGGTTGGAGCAGGGATGTGTTGTATCGCAGGTTGGTGGAACAAGCTGTACAGAGCTTCCAATCCATGTATAAATTGTAAATGCTATTCTGGTGCCTCATTTACAGTTCCTGATACTGCTTGAGTTCAGCTAGTATGTACAGGAGTGGACATCCAAGGCATTTGGACAGTGTTCCTCAAAGTAGGACTGTGTGTAACTGAGATTTCCTCTCATTAGAGACTCTACTGTAGCAATGGCTTTTGACAGTTTTGCTTTCCCAAGGCATTTGTAAAGCTGCTGCTTTCCCTAGCAGAGGTTAAGCTGATAGGAACAGCACAAGTCTTTGAGAAATTCAGCTGCAGCAGACACCAGGGAAGCAATAGCAACTAGTCCTGTCTACCCATTCCTCCCTGGACAGTTTCATCTATTGCTGAAGAAAAATTGCTGGTGATTGATTTTATTCTTCACACTTAAGTCTTCAGGCTCTTGTTGTACTGTTAACATAGAGGGTTTTAACAATTGAATCTGGTAACAAAATTCTGCTGTGGCAGGTTCTTGTTCCAGTTGTCTCCTACGGGCATGAAGAGCACCATTTACTGTGGTTTACCTTCAAAATAAGGCTTGGTTTCCAGGTGGTTTTGTTGCATCTCTTTGCTATAAGAAAGTAGGGCAATCTTAGTCTTTTTTTGGATTCTATAAAAGAAGCCATGCCAAGTAGTGTGAATGTTAACCAAAAGTGTTATGACAAATTGATATTTTAATGTTCTCGATGTGTAGAGTCCAGAGTGTATTGTTCAGTGCCAAAGATGGATATGTATAAGACTACACAAACTATTAGGTCCAATTTGTGCCTGCTTGATGCTAACATAGAAATGTCTGTCTTTGTGTATCTGTACTCATATCTTGTAACAGCAGAGTGACAGTTGGCCATGGATTTTCTTCACATTGTTATATGACTGTGATTTTTGCAGCAGACATTGGATTGCTGGTCTAAGAGCCTAAGGTACTATCAGTATCAACAAGGCAAGGTTTGCCTTTTCCTAGCTTGCCCCCTGTTAATTCCTGACCCTGCTGTGATTGAAAATGCTGAGTGCATTTCTTACTTTTTGGCTTTGATGTTATTTGATGTTGGCTTGTTGCCTGCTGTAGAGTCACACTCTAATGCTGGGGTGCAGTTCATTGCCACGAACAGGACCAAGGCAGCTGCAGATGTCATGGTACTACAGGTTGTTGCTAGGGTATTTTCCTTGCTTTAGTTTGCTTGGGTTCCCTCTCACCCCAAGCTGTTATTAACTGGAGCTGAGCTGTATTCCAGACCTCTAAGCCATCAACTTTTTATTTACTGGACACTTCGCTGTCATCTGTGTGTCTTTTATTGTTTGTCATGTTTTATTTCTCTCTCCCAAGGTCTAATAGTTATGAATACAAATATAATAACGGTTTCTCAAGGCAAAAGCTCCTTTTCTCACCAGATCAATAAGACTTATTCAACTAGGAAGGCAACTATCTCTGTATCTAGTGGTTTTGCTATGTTTCCTCCCATCTCTGTCAGGTTTTTGGGGTTTAGTTTGGGTTGTTTTATTTCTGTCCTCTGAACAACCAATAGAAGTGAAGCAAATTCAAACATCCTTGCATGGTTTATGTTCTTGACTTGCTGTCAGAACAAATGCTTGTACGGTCCCCTCTTGTAACTCTTGCATGCTGACAGACAGGCTGCAGTTACAGCCTGTCTGATGGGAATTAGATTTGTACAGAGTATGCTTTCTAAGAATCTACAAAGCATTCCCAGTTAGGCACACCAGCACCCTGCAGAGCAGCATGGTTCTTGTCTGTATGATTCAATCACACAAGGATTCTGTGGTGGCTCAGAATCATAGAATCCCAGACTGATTTGGGTTAGAAGCGACCTTAAAGCTCATCTAGTTCCAACCCCATGCCACGGGCAGGGACACCTTCAGTGATCTCTTGCAATCTCTTTCATTAGATATGGGGGGCTTGAGTCCTTTCCAGGCTTGAGCTCCACTTTCTAGGTGTGATAATATCTGTTGTAGAAAAGATGCTTTGCATGGCTGTTGATTCTGTTAATTTCTAATTGGGTCTCACTGAGGTTACCAGTTTTGTTCTGTGAAAGTCCTACTAATTAAGAACCAATCTGGAAGGAAAAGGGACTTAGAGGGGAAGTTCAGTGATGGGAAACTGTAATATAACAGTGCAGTGCAATGTTAATGTAACAATATTAATATTAGTCTTAATCTTAAAAAAAAATCTTGAAATTAATAAAGCTTTTTATTTATATCCCTATGAAGCCCTTTACAAATTAATGTCTCATTGTATTGGGCTGGTTTATTGTCCTGTTTATGGCATTTCCTTCCTCTTTAGGTGTGTTATGTAATGTGCTTTGGAGTAATATTTGTGGGCTGACCAGTATTGTGAGCCAGCTATTTTATGCCAGTGTCTTGCAACGAGGTGAATACTGCTATTAACTCTGCAGTCACCATCTGTGGTGGAGCTTTATAGCTGAGCAGTCTGAGTGTGTCAAGTGCTCTGGAGAAAGGGCAGTGCTGCTGATCTCTCCCTTGCACTCACTAAGAGATGCTTTGTTTGAGTCAGGTCTATGTGAAGGCATGTCCCCAGTCCATGGGGGGAGCCCTTCCACACAGCTGGTGGATGTGACTGGCTGCTGCAGACAGCATCTGCTCTCCAGTCCCATCTGCTGGGTCAGGAGCCCCAACAGCGGCAGGACCTTCAGTTGTGTCTTTGGGCTTGGGAGTAGAGACCTTATGGGGTGATAAATAGGACCCAGGATCATGGAAAGAGCGTGCTTTCTGTGAGTGAGGGAACAGGTCTAGAGCTCTGGTTGTGTGATATGATGGTTTGGGAAGCTAACCTAGGGCTTTGCTTTGCAGAATCTGAAGTGTGAAGTGTGAGGCAGGGCTGGCTGCAGACAGAGAAAGCTGCTATAGGTGCGTGGTACAGGACAGAAAGTTCCCCAGACCATGATCAGTGCTTTGTAACTATTGACTCTTTGCACACTAAAGATGATCTACAAGAAACATTCATTTTTTACCAGAAGATTTCTTCATTTCTAGCCTGTACGTGGCTTCCAGGTGTTACCTGATGGAGGGCAGAACTTGCTGATCACTTCCAAAACCAGCTGTGTCCTCTTCCTGCAATTCCCTCTGTCCTGCTCAGTCATGTCGCTGGTATTAAACCTGATCCTCAGGTACTGTACAGAAATGCTCGGACTTCTGGCAATTGTTTTTTTCCCTTTGTTAGGTCCAGTAAAAGTTGTTATTCTTCTAGTGCTAAGAGGTATTCTCATTTCCTTTAGCTGACGATTTAAACAGAGTTTGAAAACAATGCTTTAAGCCTAGATTTCCACTTAAGTGTATGATATTACAGAGACATAACACCTCTTAAAATCAAGTATTAGAATCATGTACCTGCCTAGATATGTCTGCAAGAACATTCACCTCGTGCTGTCTATAAGGAGAACGATAATTCACTTATTCGCTTCTCTCAGGTCTGCAAGGGCTGCATAACAAATGTTCAAGTAAACACAATGTTTCAGGAATTCATTATACTTTTTGGGGGAGTTTATTTCTTGAGGGCATCCATCTTTGTCTTTAGGCCTTTAACAGCTAGTCCTACCTCAATGTGAATATTCAGACAGCGTTTTCACAGAAGCACTTCATATGACCTGAAGTTCCTTAGCTTTTGGGGTAATGTTCTACCTATTTCTTTCCCATATCATCACTAGCTTTTGGACAATCATGGTCTTTTCTCAATATTTCTAAATCAACAAAAACCTTGAGACACAATTCCAGGGAATGATGAAGACCCCAATTCTGATTCACAATGAAAATCTTTCTGCAATTTCAACCAGATTTGGGGATTACTATTAGTCTGTGAGTATCAATGCCATGAAAGCTTAGGGGTTTAGCAGTGCACTTAGCAATTTGCCTAAAGGTTTATCCCACATCCATGAAGGAAAAGGAGGCTTAATGTTGTTGATTTGCAGTCACTGTAGCTTTCAAGTAGAAGCGAGTGCTATAAAGCAGGCTGACGTACTTGTAGAAGATACATCTGCTCTACGCTTTTAAGGCATAAAATAAGGCATCATTTAAAACAGTCAGGGCTTTTATGCAAATCCCTTATTAGGGGAATTATAAATCATTAGAAATTGAACAGTTAGATAGCAGGCACTTTCTGGAGGTGGATCTTTACCTTGATGCCATAGAAAAACTGAAGTCAATTTAAAGACCACATTCCCTTCCTAAGTTCAAATGCTGTGTGCCACCCAGGTTCCCAGGCCTGAATGACACCAAGGCCACTATGTAGCGTGGCCTTTTAACAGCTGTGTCTTGCAGTTAAACAAAGAGGCTGATTTCTCGAAGACAGACTCAATGAGCCAGGCTCTCAGCAGGCAGCAGCAAACCCTGTTCTCTGCCCTGCAGCTTTACAAAGCTATACCAACTGAGAATGTTCCCAGATGTCATTAAAATACAACCAAAAAGCACCACAGAGAAAACTCAGTATTGTATTCCTCTAACTTCATTGGTTTGAAGATTTTGTACAAGACCAGTGATCCCTGCTTGCTTTTTAGATATTTATTAGACATATTTAGATATTTAGATATTGATTTTGAGGTGATGTATACAAAACTAAGTAGACCAAAGATCCTGCAACTACATGTTGAAAAAGCATGCAGGGAATACCTGGTTCTGCTCCAGGTAGCTTACAGTCTGAGACAGAGATCCTGGCACGTTGATGGAGCAAATGGGTAGGAGTGGAGGGAGAGGAGCGTCAGGTAAAATTGCTGTCTGCTTGTGTACTGACTA
>JANHGB010051679.1:0-14554 GCA_026283785.1 Coracopsis vasa | reverse complement strand
ACTGTCACCAATCATCTCCTTCTTTCACATGTATCTTAGTATAGTTTCTAGGAGGATCTGCTCCACGATTATGCTGGGCACGGAGATAAGACTGACTGGCCTGTAGTTCCCTGCGTCCTTTATTCCCTTTTTAAAAATGGGTGTTATGTTTCCCCTTTTCCAGTCAGTGGGAACATCAGTGGACTGCTACAATTTCTCAAATATGATGGGCAGTAGCTTAACCACTTCACCTTCCAGTTCTTTCAGGATGGAAGTGCCTCACCCATGGAGGTGGATGCATGTCATCAGGTCCCATGGACTTGTGCACCTTCAGGTTCCTGGGCAGGTGCCAGGAGCTATATGTGACTGAGAAATGTGAGTTCTGACAAAGTCAGCATTTCTGGAGAACTTTCTGTGTTCTGTTTTTCAAGGATATTAGAAGTTCTTGGAAAATCCTGCTCCTGAATTTTGCAGAAATCAATCTGTTTCTCAGTAATCTGTACCTCCTAGCACCTGCACAAGCTCAAATGACAGAGAAAAGGGGTTATTTTACGTCCAACTCTCTACCCCTGTTAGTGCCTGCAGTGGTTTTTGCACACATACTGAGGTGAAAATATACATTCTAGCCTTTCTCTTACCCCCTCCTATTACACCTATGGTAAAGTGCAGATTTTTTCTTACTGGTTGGAAGAAAGTCAAGCTTTGTGAACTGTTCCAGCAGTTTCTAACATCTTGACTTTATTACTTGTCTCTAAATATGTGCTGATTCTAAATATACGGATTTTATGCTCATGTAGCTGCTTGACTTTAATGGAGTCACTTGTGATTTATGCTGCCATGCAACCAGCAGCAGGTTTATGTCTGCTAACACTTGTTAGCTGTTCTTCTGACGCTTGTATCTCATTCCTTATCGGAGGCTCTGGGAAGGGGATTCTCATTTTGTTAAAACTTCACTTGCTCTGCCTTCCCACACTCACTGCTATATTTCTGTAAGAATGGGGGATGGAAGACACTGTATGTTTCTATGGGTATTTTCTTTTTGTTGTGTTCCCGTGTGAGTTATTTGCTGAATTTCTGGATGACAGTGCAGAAGGACCAGGAGCTTTAGTTTTAGTGACTCTACTGCTGATCAAGTTGTCTCCTTCCCTGCTCCTTTCTGGGTTTTTTCTCGCTGATGTAGCCCCCTTTTTGGGAGTGTATGGGTCCATTAGCAGCCTCCTGGCAGACTTTTCATGCTGAGGCTGTGTCTCAGATCTACTGCAGAGAGAGCTGAGTCTGACCCATCCCTCACTCCAAATACAAGAGGAAAACACATCAATTGAATAGAGCGCAATTGATCGTGTCATGTTACAGATACAAGATGGTCACACACTTTTCCTTTCTCTTTTTGCACCTAAAATCCAAACCCAAAATTCCAGCTTAAAATCCAGTCTGTGTTTAATTTCAGGGCTGGAGTCTCACTGATACCAAATATGCCTGACAATGACTCCCTTTAAGCCTTAAGGTAATGACCTTGTTCTGTTGTGCAACGTATTTGCTGCCATTCCTCTTAAGAATGGACCTGATCTTGCAGATGTTGCTTTACATGAGTGATGATATTTTGGTTACTGATAAAGAAGAGTAAATGTATTTGCATAACCCTGTAGCAGGGTTTGGCAGGCAGCCAAGCGTCTGCTGTAAAACTGGGATGAAGCACCTTGTTTGTGCTTTTTCATTTTCTTGGCCAAGGTTTCCTATTTCAGCTAACACCGTCGAGTAAGTACCAATGAGAGATATAAATTCAATATCTGGAAAAATGAGGCAAGAGAGAGGAATACCCCAAGACATGCTTTAACAGCGGGCTCTGAGCTGCTGGTTTCCCAGGGCTTTGCCACCAACCCCACCTCCTGCTGCTGCCTGATTCTTGAAGGAAAGTGGTAGATATTGGGAGTAGTCAGCTAACTAGCCCCTGAGTGATACAGGCCATGTGAGGACAGGAACCGTCTGCTCATCTCACCTCCTAATTTATGATGCAATGGCAAAGATGCTTAATTAATTATCAAGGTTGTTTAGTTTGCTGGTGTCTAATCTCAGGGTTGTGGAGCAGGAGCAAGGATGGCAAGCAGCAGTAGCAGCCACCGTGCTCACTGGCAGGCGAGGGTTCCTGGTGTGCTCCTCAGCGTGGCAGACAGTACTTTGCCAAAAACTGGATTTTGGTGGGCTTGGGTGCAGACTGTTTTTTAAAGATTAAAAGATTGAACATAGAATCATAGAATAGTTAGGGTTGGAAAGGACCTTAAGATCATCTAGTTCCATGTTAATTTCTTACAGATGTCAGATTGCTGGCAGGACATTCATTTTGGCCTCTTTGCTAACAAGTTTGTGATTGATGGGAGTGGCAGATGGGATGTTCTTTCTCTTGTGAAATAGGTGGCAGTGGTGGGAAACGTGCCTGATATTTGTTTTCAGTTTTTCACTGGTGCTTAAATTATAGAATCATAGAATTGTTAGGGTTGGAAAGGACCTTAAGATCATCTAGTTCCAACCCCCCTGCCATGGTCAGGGACACCTCACACTAAACCATGTCACCCAAGGCTCTGTCCAACCTGGCCTTCATTGGTTTGAAGGGATCAGGCAATTACATCAGATGGCTCCATGTACTGTTTTAAATGTATGATTAGCTTTAAATTGGGAGAGATTTTGTCAGTGAAGTGATGACTAATTTATATTTACATTAGTTTATAATGTGTTCTCTTCAAATAAAGCATCAGCAGTTTGGGCAGCAGGAGCTGCGCTACAGGAGGGTGCTTGGCAGGTTTGCTGCTTTCCTCTAAACCAATATTGGAGCTCCTGGATTTTACTCCCAGATCCGTTGATTTCCTCGAGGACAATGGGGAATGTTTTGGGGTGGTTTTCTCTTCTCCCAGTTTTTGCCTCTCAAGCAGCGATGCAGTAAAACTTTCCTTAAGTTGCAAGGCTGAATTTCCATGGATTGCTGCCAGGACCTGGGCAAAAGGAGCTGTAGCAGGGGGAGATGCTCCCTGGCTGGTGGGTGCGAATGGAGGGGGTTTGCTCACACATTGCTCCAATGGAAGGAGCATTTCCATGTGCTGGGTTCCAGCTGTGCAGCCCTGGCTGTGGGGGATAGGAGCAGCCTCAGAGGCTGGCTCAGCCTTGCTGATGTTGGGGTCAGCGATATGAAGAGGGAGAGTATTGAATTGCTACCTGGAGTGTTTGATATCCTGCTTAGTGGAACACTTGTTATGTCTTTAATTACTATTTCCAAAAGCACCATGGGATGGGAAGCAAAAGGCAGAAATAAATAGCAAAGGGTGATCAATTGGGCATGAAACCCGTGTTATTGATCACCTTTAACCTCTGCTTAAACTAATGACAGAGCTACCATTTAACTGTCCCCAGGCACAAAGCGCATCAATTGTACAAGTGCCACATAAATCACAGCGGGCTGCGGTGCATTGCCGAGGGGCCGGGAGCCAGCCTGCCCTGTGGGGAGGGTGAAGGTCCTCACTGGAGCTCCAGTGGAGCTCCACTGGCCTGTGCTGTGCCACTGGAGCCTCCTGAACCAGTTTTCCCAGGTAAGCTGCTGCTTCGTGAGCTGAAATTCCACACAAACCGGAATGGTTCCTGGAGCACGGTGAGTTTGCAAGAGGAAGGACTGGTGGGACTGAGGGGAAACAATGATCCCGTATCTAAGTATTGGAAGCGGCGGAGTTTGAGGAGGGAGTGACATCGCTAGGCACAGAAAGGATCCCCTTTTCCCATGTGCCTTCAATTAGCTTCCTGGATCATCAGCTGTGCTGGAATTGCTCTTTCTCTTGGATATGGGAAGTGTGGAGGGAGAACTAAAGCCGTACAATTGGCAATGGGGTGAGCTCGGCACAGCCCTCCCGGATACCAGCAATAATATCCATTAACATTCAATCTACGGATTATCCCTTGCAACCCCGGCCTGGAGATGTGCCAGGGCTCGGCACAAAACGATGCTGTCGGTGACGGTTGCAGCATGGAAGCGTTTCCGAGGCTGTCTCTGGCATATGGCAGCCCCCAGCTGCCAGCAGGATGTCCTGCTATGGCTGGGATGCAGGGGTGCACCCTGCCTGGTGCAGGGAATATGTCTGTGTCATTAAGGCAGGGTGTCTGCTCTGCACATGCAGTGCTCCGAAGATTCCAGAGGTGATCTCTTCCTTGATGTTCCCGACTCTTTCGTTTTAGTGGGCTCTGTCAGCAGCTGCTTGGTTGCAGAGCTCTTTGGTAACTATTCACACTGAGCCCTGTGGAGGGAAGATGGGGAAAAACCTCAGCAATATGGAATAGTCCCATTGAGCAGCATGTCTGTGCGTTATCCCCCTTGGGAGGCTCTCAGGATTAGTCCTGTATCCACAGGGAGGAGGAAAAGGTCCCTTCTTGTCTGTTGTTAAATGGGCTGTCTGCAGAGTGATGCTGAGCACATACACTGCCTGCGCCTGGCATTGCTGTGCACATCCCCGGAGGTCTCCCTTACAAGCCCCTGGATTAATACATCCTTTGCCTTTGTGCTGCCATTTGGAAGGTTTCTACTGAAACCTTAAAAATTATTTGGGTGTCCTCATCCATCAGCTATTGGAAACGTTATCGATAACGCAATCATTCCTCCTTCGGTCCCTCTGCTTCCCCTTTTCTCTGCTGCAGATGCTGTAATTTGTCACTGCTGTCCCCGTGGAATGTTGAGAGATTGGAATCTGCTCAGGAGCATTGCAAATGCAGCACAGGGAAGCATCCTGCATCTCTCGGACCACCACATACAGAAGGCTTGTCCACAGCAGAAGGACAGTGATACAGCCCTGGGCAGATGGAGCAGCCCCTATCCTGGCCAGGCTGGGGCTCAGGTTGATCAACTAAAGTGCTGCTGCTGGTCAATGGAGGAATAAGCCATAGGTGTCATTAGCTTTAAGCTGGTAGTCAGCTTTCACTCCCTAGGCGCTTCCAAGGCCTGGGAATCTCGGAGCAAAGGGACAGCAAGTGCTATCCTATAGAGCCCCCCACTAAGCCCTGCTCCTTGTGCAGTGCTTGGGAAGGATTTGCCCCTGATATGGGCTATGGTGGACACCAGTGGCTGTGATCCCCGTGCAGGGAGTGGCTGCTGGTCTCCATGCACAATAACATCCCCTTCCATGTGAGCGCAGAGGGGCAGAGCCCCCGCTGACAGCAGCTGCACAGGGAGCTTGGCATGGATTTGCATGGATGGAATGATTCCTCCTGCCATTCATTCAGGCTTTCTGCCTGCCGGCTTCCCTGCTCCTCTGTGGAATCCGGGGTCCACACAGGGAGCATTGAGCTGGCCGCGGGCTCTTTGCTGCGCGTTGCTTCGCACAGATGTCCCCAGGCAATGCCATGAATTGTTGCTCTATAGTCACTGAGCTGTTTGGGAAAACACTTCAGATAACTGTCCTACGCACTGGGGTGACTGCATTAATGGCATTTGAATGGTCAAAAAGATAGTGTGGATTGCAGACAATGCTGTCCCTGTAACAGGCGGCAGGAGAATTCCAGCTGGTATTTTCATTGTCAATGAGCAAAGCCAGGGGCTGTGCAGCCCTGGTACCTTGGAAGGGGCTGGAGAAAGGCACAAACCAGCCTGCCGCTTCCCCTCCGGAGCACTGCAGATGCCAGGGAAGGAATGCCTTGCAAGGTGTCTTGTAGAGCTCCATGAGCGAGACACTGGGAACGGGGAGGACCGTGGTGGTGGCTGCTCAGGTGAGTGCTGCCTGAGCAGTGCAGCACCATGAGCCTTGATGTGCACTGGGTGCAGGAGTTCCTCCTCCTCTGGGTGCCAAGGCAGCGCCTCTGAGGATGCCCATGGAGGTGGGAGCGAGCTCCACAGGCATTGCCCGGTCTTGAGCACTGCCAGGGATGGGGCAGCCACAGCTCCTCTGGGTACCCTGTACCAGCGCTGTTGTGCTGCTGGGATGCAGCCCAGGACATGGGTGGCTGCCCCAGTGTGACAAGAGGAGGGCTGAGCACACCTGAGCTCCGAGGAGGGTGCTTGGCAGGCAGGAGAGCTTTGTTGCATCTGGGCTTGGCAGAGCACAACAATCCCAGCCATACATCATCGGGAGCAACATGCGCTTGGGTAACACATTAGAATAATACATTATTAGAGCACTGTTGCTATGGTGATGTATTAGGGCAATATATCATTAGATACCTTCCATTGATGATGTATGACTCCAAACGTGGCTCCTGCTAGCACCAGCACAAGGGCCACAGGGGAAGTCCTGTCTTCTTGCAGAAACTCTACCCTTTCCCTAAGGAAAATAATCCATGTGTAATGGCTTCACTAAGGGAATACGGGGCAGGGGCTGGCGTGGGGCACTTCTTCCGCTCTCCCAAGGCTCTTTATGGTGAGGCTGTTGGGATGCTGCACTGATGCTCTTCCTGGTCCTGGGGGGATCCTGGCATGAACCTGAGAAGTTGAGTCCAGGAGAGGCTCCAGCCAGCTGGGTCCTCAGGCACCCCAATGGTCTCTGCAGGGTTGCAGACCTTTCTCAGCTCACCAGGCCAAATACATTGCTCTGGTGACAAAGGCTCCAGAGAGCAGAGCAGGAAAGCAGGCTGCTTTCACTGCGGAGCATGCAGTGTGCATGAGCTCTAATCTGGGTTTAATTAGTGGAGAAGAAAGCAGCAGAGTTAATGAAGTTTGCAGGGATGTCAGCGCTGAGCGCCTGAAGACAGGCAACCAAATCAGAAAGACAAGAGCAAGGTGAGCCAAGGCTGCCCCCAGTTGTGGTAGGGCTCCCCTTGGATGTCCCCCTCTCCAGCTCTGATTGAGAGCTCGCACATTCCAGCTCCTGGGCTCCGTTCCCAGCAGTGTGGGCCAGTGGTTAGACCACTACAGATCCAGGCTGCCCCCACAGAGCCCTGCAGATGCACACTTCCTTCCCTTGAAATCCCTGTGGGCGCAGAGGCTGCCCACTGAGGGCAGAGGGGCAAGAATAAGAGGCTTTTGTGCAGACTTGAAGCGTGATAGATAATATTGCCCTGGAACTGCCCTGCTGCTGGGTCCTGCTCATAATAATGATGTGTGAGACACTTTAGGAGAGCAAGGCTGCGGCTGCCCTTGATGCCAATGCTTTTAAGGGTTCAGTACACTGCCCTGCTCCCATGCACCATCTGCAATGCTCTAAGCCAAGGCTGCTTTTAGCTTCTCAATCAATTGCATTCAATTAAGTGATAACATGAGGCTGTGGGTAGAGAAGTGATTGCTTATCCCTTAATCAGCAGATTCTCCCCAGGTGGGGCAGGGTGTTTTGCCACCCGGTGTCCGTGTGGGTTTAGTGCAATGTCCTCAGGATGGGAGTTTGGGTGAGAGTTGTTGGTTTGGTCCCTTTTGGCTGGTGGTGAGATCAGGGAGCATCCTGCTACACAGGCTTGGCTCTCTTTGCCCTCTATGCACACTATCGTTGTGCCCTGAGGGTGAGCAATGTGCCATTGGGGTTGCTGCCCCACACTCCTGGGGGAGAGGAGCAGCAGCATCACAGAGCAGAGGCTGGGGATGCTCAGCACTGCCTGCACAGACAGGAGCAGCCACCTCGGGAAGCAGAGGTTTGTTTGTTTAAAGTACCCTCTTTTATTCCCCTCTTTTCAGTGCTGTGTTTCCACTGGGAACTGCTGCCAGCATCCACCCTGACATGACTGGGAGCTGTTAGGGAGGCTGTGGGCATCTTGGTGAAGCGGAGCTGGCTGTGTCCCTCTCCCCACTCCTGGCCATGGGATGCGCGGAGCACCTCTGCTCTCTGAGGCCAGACCTGGCTGTAAGGGATTTCAGACATCAATAAACATCAGTGTCAAAAAGGACAGGAAAAGGTTATTTATCAGCAAACAGGCCAAGAAGCAGGGCTGCAGCGGGGTGATGTGTGCTCCGGCCACGCTGCCAGCGCTGCATCCTGCTGGGCTCGAAGGGGTCACAGCCACCACTCCAGCACTGCTCACATCCCCACACCAGGGCTCAGCCCTGCAGCCCCCGTGCTGTGCCCAGGGCCAGGCTGGTGCCAGCAGCAGCCCAAGATAACTCTTTGTTTCCTCCGGTGTAACCAGGGCTCTGCAGCAGTGACAGCATCCTCGGAGCAAGTCGGGCTTGGAGAGGGCTGAGGTTCCCAAGTGGGCTCTGCTGCCCTGCAATGCTCACTGGGCCTGGGGGAGATGTTGTCTCTTTGCAGGGACCAGGGGCTCTTTGGCTGCCAGGAAGCTGCAGAAAACTGTTTGTGGGTGCGTGTGAGGGTGTGTAACGTGGGGGGGGTGAAGAGAACATTGGACAGAACAGGAACTGAAGAGGTTGTTGCTTTTCAAGGTAATACCACAAAGAGGAGAATAGCTCCTGTTCAGCCTGGGGAAGAGAAGGCTCCTTAAGGGGAGAGCTTAGAGCAGCTCCAGTGCCTAAAGGGGCTACAGGAAAACTGGAGAGGGGCTTTGGACAAGGGATGTAGGGATGGGACAAGGGGAATGGCTTTAACCTGCCAGAGGGGAGATTGAGATGAGCTCTTAAGAAGTTCTTCCCTGCTCTAGTGGAAGGTGTCCCTGCCTGCCACAGGTTGGAACTGGATGAGCTTTAAGGTCCCTTCCAACCCAAACCATTCCAGGACCCTATGAATGCTGATTTGCTGTTGAATTGTTGATCGTTTTCCAGTTACTGTCTACTAAAACCCCTCATGTGCCACGTGTCCTCGTGTTCATCCTCTGCCTGTGCTGTCCATGGGGCTGGCTGCAACCCCGCTGATTACTGCTGTGTTAAGTCCCACCGGAGGTGGGGAAGGATCCCTGGGAAGCCCAGTGCTGCAGACCCTGCCTCTGGAGCAGCACAGGGGACAGGCTCAGGACCTCTGGTGACATTCCTGTTGCTGTTCCTGTAGGAGCATGTAATGCACGGAGGCCTCAGGGATGCCATCAGCACATCCCTGGCATGCTGGGAGGTTCTGCATCCTTCAAATGTGTCCTGGCGCTGCAGTTCAAGGTGCTCCAGTGCTGTACCCTCCCTTCCCCCCCACCATCGCCTCTGATTAGAGCCCTCAGAACAAACCTGCTGATGCCTTTCCCAAGCTCTCGCCCCCACACTTTTGCCATATAAATCACTATAATTAAAGTGTTTGGAAAATGCTTTGGGAGCCCAGACAAGCATCCCCACATGCTACACACCCAGCTCGGCAGGCCCGACTTCCTGCTGCGCCCAGCCTGCTGCCCTGGGCGCTGCATCCCTTCCCTCCCAAAACACCCGGCAGGACAGGAGCGAGGACCGTTCCCAGGCTCTGCTCGCCTGGGGCTGTGCCTTCAACCCCGCTCCTGGCTGAGGCTCTGCACTGAGCAGCTCCCCCAGCACAGGGGAGATCAGGAGATGGGGCAGAACCCCCGGCACTGAGAGCAAAGCTGGGGTGAGGATGCCCATGAGGGTGCTGGGGAAATCACTGCTGTTCACATCCCTCTCTTGTAAGGTCAGAGAACTGAGCTGCTGGCCCCTGGTTGCAAAGGAACTTGGGGACAAAACCACATCGAGAGAGCATGGAGGGCACAGCGCATCCCACCCTGCACTGCCCCTTCTGCGGATTCCAGGGGAGTGAGCCCCAGGAGCCCATCTGTGATCCCTTTCTCACTGATGTGGAGGAACCCCAGGGGTGCGGGCATGGCTAGTGGGGGCACCGAGCTGCTCCAGGGACGGGCAGAGCCTGCCTGAGCACTGTGGCATGGTCACAGCTTGCCCCCCTTCAGCGCAGCTCCGTGGGGCAGCAGCAGGTCCCATCGTGCTCCGAACCAAGGCACAAAGAGCCCAAACGGCTTTGCCCCATATGTTTGACTTGGAGCAGAGCAGTCCTGCAGGAGCAGGGCAGAGGCGCTGCCTGGGGGATAAAAGCCATTTTTTCAAGCTATGGGCAGCAACATCCATGAAGCATTAATTTTTAACAGTGAGCTCCTGGAGTGAAGATCAAAGCGATTACGTGAGGAGGCAAAGGGAAGGAGCAGCAGGCGAGGAGATGGGAGCTGCCTGCATGGGAGCGGGTGTGCGGTGGCTTTCCAGGAGCTCATGAAGCAGGAATGGGCTCTGCGCAGGGCATGATGCCCCATGCGGAGCAGCTCCTGGCAGGGGGGATCCCCTCGGGACACATGCAGGGAGGGGGTTTCTGGATGCAATTGCACATGCGTCAGCACTGGTGCCAATGTGGGCACCAGCAACTGTTCCTGGGCCCTTTGTCCCCATTCCCAAGCCACACGGATCCCTGCCTGCTTCTCCTCCTCTCTCACGCTGTGCTCGTCTGGCACCAGCCATGCCCTGTGCCAGGAATCATTGAGTCACCCGGACTTTCCTGTTCTGCTCCCAAAAGCCCCGCTGCAGCCCTGGTGCCACCCTCCAGCACCTTCCCACCCAGCACCCCAACCACTGCTGCTGGGGTTGAGGGTGGGGAGACAAGCACCCAGCCTGCTCCCCTGGGTTCAGCTCCAGACATGGCAACCAATTCCCTTCCAGGCCCTGAGTGCTGGCTGGCAATAGCTGGTGGGGATGCTGCTGGGAGCATCTACGCCAGCAGATGCTGTCTGGGTGTCAGTGATGCTGTCTGGTCCTTGCCCGCCCCATCCCCTGCCCACCCGCACTAGGATCACTGTGCATGGGCTCTCCTGCATCCCCTTCACCTTGATGCTCCCCCCTCAGCTTTCCCAGTCACCCAAGACCCACACACGAGGGTCTGTGGGCTGTCCTTGGGCAGTTGCATCAGGGGTATTTCACTGATGAGTCCATGACCACGTGAAGGTCTTGCCTTCTGCTGCCACTTCCCTTTCCCAGCAGGAAGGGCTCAGCAGCCCTCCTCTCCGTGCAGGCAGAGCTCACCTCCTGCTTGGTACTTTTCACCTTTAACTCAAAGCAACCCAAGTTGCCTCTCAGCTCTTCTCTGGGGCTTGGATTGCCAAGAAGTGATTGACGCATTTAATAGAGGCAGTGGGTGCAGAGGAATTTGGCAGGAGTCCATCCTCCTGATGCACAAAGGACACTGCCATTCCTGCGCAGGTTTCTGAGCTCCTGCTCCCTTGGAACAGGCTGTCCTGTGCAGGGATGTTTCACACTCACTGGAGCACTCTGTGAGCTCCCTGGGGAAGGGGCAGGGTCTGAGCCATGGGGCTGGAGGGGGGTATCCATGGGTGTTTGGGGCAGACAGGGGTTTGCAGTGCACGGCACTGAGGGTTTTCAGCTCTGAGCTGTGAGGAATCCTGTGCCCACACTGAGCATGAATGGGTCTGGTGGATACTTGCATGTTTCTGCATACACATGCTCGTGTGTGAGCCTGCGTGTGAGAGGGGTTTTTCCTTACCTTTCTTGCCATGCATAGACTGGTTTGGGAGCAGCCTGCACAGATTGCATGCAGCACACACACCGCTCATGCGTGCTCCTAAACACACTTGCATGCACACACGTATGTGCTCATGTCCGCATGCAGGTGCTCACCCCGCACCACCATACGTGGCTGGCACAGGCTGCATGACACTTGCATGGGATGCAAATGTCAGTCGGAGCTAAGGCATCACTTAGCAGTAAATAATAGGCATTACTTGCCTCAGCCTCCCCGCAGCAAGGAACACGTTGTCAGCCAACTCCAAGGTTGAGGCCAGCACAATCTGCAGGCTTTGGCTTCCCCAGCCTCCCTGGGAGGTAGCAGGGTGACCCTTAGCCATTCCTTAAGCTCAGGAGCAGAGTTAGGAACAAAGCCCCCTGTCAGTGTCTGCCCACAGTGTCTGACCTCGGCTTAGCTTTATCCCATTGAAAGGCAGCTCGAAGCCGGCGCTGATGAACACCAATATCTCTCTGCAGCAGACGAAGCTCCCTTGGGTGTTTTCAGAGGGGCACCCATTGCAGATATCCCTAGAGAGTGACTTCCAGGAGCAGCCCACATCATGGGTTTCTTGTGCATTCAGTGTGTACATTGCTCATCCCTTGGAGCTTCCCATCTCCTCCAGATATAAAGGGCAATTTGTGAAGCTTACATAGGCTTATTAAAATATCATTGTGCAAGGGTGATGTAAACACCTGAACAGAAAAGAGCAGATTTGTCACATTAACCAGGGGCTTACAAGCCTTGTTTCCTCTTCCTTGGGTCTTCTTCCCATAGGAGTGTGATAGTCACCTATTATCACACATGGAAGAAAGGCTCATCTCATTGGAGGTAGCGCTGGCTGCTGCAGGAGGGTGCGGGCAGTGTCAGCGCTGGGATGTGACGCAGGGAGCTGCTGGTGCTCAGATGCCTGGCACATTCTTTCAAATAATGCCAAATGAGCAGCATTATCCTGAAAGCAGCGCAGCCTGAGCCTTGTTTGTGTGGCCATGGCGAGTGTGGGCTGGAATACAGCTTGGGCTATTATCGTGTAATGAACACAACAATTACTCTGTAAGGGGGGGAGAAAGGGCCAGGGCCAGAGAGAGACTTAAGAATAAAGGCTTGTTTGGGAGAATTATTCACTGGGTCCCTGCTGTAGGTGGACGGCAGCAGATTAGAAGGAAACATTATCTCTCAGGGCAAGTTCAGAAGGACAAATGAAGCCAAACTGGCACGGACTGAGACTCTCAATGCATCATTCTCTTTGCTCTACGAATCTGTGAGAACAAAGTGCTCAGTGTAAATGCTCACCAGGGCCCTTTTCTCCCCCCTGGAGGACCATAAAAGTTCAGCATGAGACGAAGGGCCACGTGTTGGCTATTAGTCCACTACAAAGAGCGTTTGAGTTTAGAATTTAGAGTCTCATAACAACATTATTGTCTGCATCCTGGGACATTGGTTTGTTAGGGCAACACGGGCTGGAAGTATGTGCCCCTCTGCGCAGCTGTGTGCATCACGGCTCTTGGCATCGCTGGCCCACCTAAGGGGCTACTTCAGGCCACCCTCTGCAGCCTGGCTTCACCCTGCAGCCAGCCCTGCAGGAGGGATTCATGCCCTAAGGAGCAGTTGGACTGGTGTGCATTGTACCTTACCCAGAGGCTGTTCATACCACATGGAGTGAGGCACCGTGTACCCTGCAGCCTCCATCAGCATTTCTGCCTATCCCCTGCTCACGTCCATCTGTAGTTTATGTGTTCACCAGGTTTGGGGCGAGGAAGGAGTTCACATCCAAGTAAAATGCCAAGGACTGTAGAGGTCCTGCCTTTGGGGTCGTGGTTTTGCTCTTGGGGACACCCAAGCATCTTTCCCCTCAGCACTTCTCCGCTGCCATTGAAGCCTTGGGCAGGGATGAATCTCCTGCTCCAGGCTGCTGTGGCTCAGCCCCCTCCAGCCTGAAAAGCAGAACCCAGCTGGAGCTGCTGGACCCAGCCTGGGCTCTGTGAGTGGAGCGCAGGGGATGGCAGCACGCAGGCCATCAGAACACAGGATGTGACAGTCCCTCCTGGACTCGCAGTCTGGAATCCACAACGTTATGGACAGCATTTGCGAGTGCATCTCTGACACTTCTGGGTTGTGAGCTGCTTGCTGCCTGCCTGGTTTAGAGTGGGTTTGACAAACAGCATCCTCATGATTTTGATACGGTTAAGCCCATGGCCAGGCTTTATACGATGCTTGGCAATCTATGGGACAGTTTTTAGAAGCATTTTGGTTTGCGTTTGGATTCTCTTCCAACTTAACAGGATGAGCAGCTTTGGGCTCAGAACTGGGAGGAGGGGTTTAAGGACTCTTTTGGAGCAGGGAATGTGGGACTCAGCGGGGCCACTCCAGGTCTGTGGCTGCCCCAGGATGGTGCCATGAGCTGCAGACAGGCAAGGGAATGTGGTTCAGAGCAATCTGCATTCCCCCCAGCTCTGTTTGTCCTCCCAGCCTGCCGAGGCAGCTTCCACGCAGCAGCCTCTTCCAACGGCACTATGAGGAGCATGTGCTTTTAGAAGGCTAAGAGAAAGGTGGAATATATTATCTATTCAAAAAGCCAGTGTAAATATTAAAGAGCCTGTGAGGGGAAATGTCTCTGATGATGGCTTTTCAGGACTGTGGGAGAAAAACCCATCCAAAGGCTCCGTTGAGGGGTATGGCCAAAAGGGAAGCAAAGCTTTGAACTTGTTCAAAGCCACAGGTCTTTGTGGGCCTGCAATGGGAGGCAGCTAAAAGGTCACATCAGCAGCTCCATGATTTGAATAAAAGAAAGTGAATCCCAGAGAAAGCCTTTTGAAAATGAAGGCATCAAATGCGCAGACAGATGTGGTACGTCTGGGTGATGGAGAGAGCTCTGCCTTAGAGGGTGTCTGCAGTGCAGGGAGAGGACAGGTACCCTGGGTGCTTCCAAGTGGTGCAGCAGTGAGTGCAGGGATGGAGAGGAGCCTCCATCCCCCTGTCCACAGGGCATGGAGCGGTCTGGACCCTAGAAGACCCTTGTGCCTTGCCCAACCAGTGCATCCTGGCTGTGGACTTCATCCCTGCTGTTATGGGCCAGTATCACACCCAGGCTGGAAGAGGTGTCTCTGGAGAGGCTGGGAACTGGGGGAGACTGGTTTGGGTTGGAAGGGACCTCAAAGCTCATCCAGTTCCAACCCCTGCCACAGGCAGGGACACCTTCCACTAGAGCAGCTTGCTCCAAGCCCCATCCA
>JANHGB010051677.1:34630-56992 GCA_026283785.1 Coracopsis vasa | reverse complement strand
TCACAATTAAACTATTTAATGGCCTTAATTAAAAAAAAAAAAAAAAACAACAAAAAAACCAAAACCAAACCACGTGCTTATGATAGAAACGTCTGACTTTGATCTTAGAATTTTGAATTCAACACAAACACCAGATAGAAAAAGGATTTTAGCAATAACATCACGTTGCCTGTGTTGATAGGCAGCTGGGGCATACGCAACAGCCCATGGACCTATGACAACTGCACACACAGGACTTCTGCCATATAAACCCCCCAGGGAAAACCATTCTCACCTGTCCCCCCACCAAACCGTCACTATTTCACCTCTGTCTACACCACCACCCTTCAAATCACAGAGGATGACGCAAAACTGCATGATCTCTTGGGAAATGCAAACTCTACACAGGCCCAGTAGTCACAGCTGCATGTGAAGTGACAAGGTAAAATATAGTTGCCATGCAAATTGCTCCTAAAAGGGTGCTTTTGCCATGGCATAAAACTTTGGAGATGTCTTTCTTCTGGAAGTATTGTGTGAAGTTCAGACTAAAAGTGTTCAGCCTGGAGACGAGCTGTCTTTGCCAGAGATCTACAAAATGCAAGTGGCACAGAAAGGAGGAGGAAAGACTGGCCTTCCACTGGCTCTTCCAACACCAACACAAGGATAGGAGTGATGAACTGAAGATAAAGAGATGTTTTCCCACTTCACCCAAAAGGTCATAGGGCCTGTGAAACTCCTGTCTTAAGATGCGGTGGGTACAAAGAGTTTACACATCAATTTGAGAGAAACTGGACCTGTGCTTTGAAGAGGAATGCATCAAAGGTTTCTAAACAGACAAAGCACTTCAGGCTCAGGAAGTCCCTGGTCACCAATTGGTTTTTGTTACGGGCTGGTCTCGTATGTGCATACCCTGTTCTTACTCATCCCAGAACAGTCACCTCCAGCCATATAGGCAGGACAACCATTTCAATAAGCCAAAAACCCAAACGGTTGTATGGTTACACAGATGTGCATTCAAAGCTGTTATTCCTGTATTTTAGGGTTACAGAAAGATGCTCAGCTAAAGAAAAAACAAAACAAAACAACAACAAAAAATCCCAACCATCCAAAGCAAGTAGTCAGCAATGGGCTACTCACTTCTTGCATTTCAGACTTTTCTTCTGATACTCAGTTATGTGGACATTAGCATCCTCTATTTCCCCTCCACCTCCTTGTCCAGACAGGCCACCTTGCCTCCCCCTCTCCCCTGGTCTTCTCTTTCTCCCTCCAGTTAAGCCAAGCTTGCTTTGTCTGAAGGGCTTCAGCATTTTTGAAAAGTCAGAAGGCATTAATTAAACACACTATTGTGCAACTATTTCCATCACTGAGTTACATCTGGTCCCTAAGGACTCTTAATTCTCCATTAAGAAAGTGCTCCATGTGGAAAGAGGCAAGAGGGGAATTGGACAGCACTTCACAAGCTTTGCTGTACGTGAATATGCACGATTCAAAATAAATCACTCCAGCCCCACAAACAGATGTGCAAATGAGCTAAACACCAATAGTTCTGTTAAAAGGAAGTAACAAGTAGCAGTGGGCCTACTTCTGCCATGAGTCATCTTACTAGCAGCGTTATGGAGAGAAATCACCCAAAGTTGCAGGTATCAAGTGACAATGGAGCATCAAACTGAAAGCACCAGAGAAACAGCCGACCCGTTGACCCCGTTCTGGGTCTGAAACCATGCAAGACCAAACCAGCTCCTACGCAATTGCTACAGGAAGTGGGCTGATTTATAAAAAGTTAGCTATAGACGTGCACCAGATGAACTGGGCACACTGTTTCATCCCCAAAAAGTAACGAACCTCGTTAGAAAAATGCACTCTTCAAAAGGTAGACAAGTATCAAAGCCAGACCACCAGGTTACAGCCACAAATACACCAAAACCACACTCTGAACACCTCAACACTAACAGGTAACTTGATTTTTGGAAAGTATTTCTTGGACAGCTCACGCCACAGCATCTAAATGAAGGTGCAGTTACTGATACAGGGTCTAGCAACTGCTCTCAGAGGACTATCTTATGCTTAATATATCCCAAACCAATTTCCTTTTCCAGCAATGTTGCTTTACACGGCCCCTATCTGGTCAAATGAAAGCGGCTCTAGGGCACATCCACCTCCTTGTGCTGCATCTTCCCACCTCCTTGTCAAGAACCAGCTGTGAGCATCACATGAAACAACCACCACAGGGAGTATGCATGCCTAAGACTGCATCCACCTCCTGGTGCTGTGAGACATGTCAAATCCTTAACAAACAAGTCCTACCTCCCCAGAAGAGCCTGAAGTCCTGCTCTTCTTGCACTGCTCTGAACCAAACACCAAAATCCGAAATTTTCTACCCCAAAGGTTTTTTAGTATAAGCAAAGGGAAGAAGAGGGACGAGGGTGAGTGGGGAGGGAAAAACCTCTGTAAAGTACACAACCTGAGCAAGTGACCCCAGATAAGCTCATGGCCACAGGTTGAGAACTTCACCAGACACACATGCACAGGTCCTAACTTGTTGCTGTGCTGCAATCTTGCTGTCATCCACAGGAACAGCAGAGGAGACAGGCAAATTAACTGCAGAGAAGTTGATCTTGTTGGCAGTGGCTGGCATCCCTCATTTCAGTCCTTTGCAGCAAAGCACTCAGGATCTGCTTCTCCCTGCGTGGTTAACGTAGCAATCAGGCTCCATGGAGCACCATTAACAACAGGCTGGCGTAAAGTAATTCATACTTTCACCACCAGTATCAGAGCGCTTTACACATACTGGTCAAGAGATGATCTGTCAAAGGTAACATTTTTCCCAAACAGGTAGGGTTTTATCCTAAGTGAACATAGAAGTTTGGCAAGCCTTAACTTACTCCCCTACAATAACATCTCCAGAACTCACTCTCCTGGAACGCAAGTTTGACAGACAGAGCTGCAGAGGTAAAGAAGGCAAAGCCTGTTCCTTGCACCACCTTCTTTGCTTCAGCCTTCAGGGTAAGCAAGGGCATTCCCTGGAGTGATGCAGCACAGACCTGACCAAAAAAGGACATGTGGACTTCACCCTTGGGTGCCATCCTTTCACCAGCTTCAAGGGACAATTAGTCAAAAAGCTGACAACCAGAAAACAGTCTATGATTGGCAGAGAGACTTATGGTGGACTCAAAGTGGGAGACTATTCACCAAACTTGGGAAGAAACCAGGAATCAGAGGAATGGTTCACAGCATGTTTTCTCCCAGTCCCAAAGCTTGGTGCCTCCAGCACAAAGAGCAGAAGCGAAGGAGAAGCAGGAGAGTTGGAGGCAAAATCCTCATGACAAAATCAGTATAGGGTATGTTACGCTCAGGACCAAGCCTTCAGTAGGGAACTAGAGAGCGATCTCAGGGGCCCCAAGACCTGCATCACTCGGGACATGCGCCAACTCTAAGCAATAACAGCAGATAACCTCCCAGGGAACATTTGTGCACAAGGTAAATTGGCACAAGGGATACCCAGGGTTGACCTGGAAGCACCAGTCACAGGGTGTCTTTTCAGTGCACGCAGGCAACAAGAGTCAGAGCTTAAGCTCTCATTGAAGGCTTGTGAAATGACCATCATTCTGGGGTGCAGAGGAGCCTCCAGGGCATGAAGAGGTGTCAGAGTGCCACCAGTGAGAGAATGAAACTCTCAGAAGGATCACATGATTCAAAAGGACGCCTTTGAAGAAGACATCGGAGGACAAAAGGTGAGAGAAAGCTAGCAGCACATCAAGGGAAGCAACTAGTACGGCACCAGGTGTCATCCCTCTATGCTCAACAGAAAGAGATGAGGACATCATCCTCAAGACCCATTGCAAGAAGTGCTTTTCCAGGTTCTTAAAGCAGGGTACTAACACACGAGCTATGAGCTTGCATTCTTGTATAGCGCTTTTCCTTCCTTTCTGCACAAAAGAGCTAACTTAAGAACCAAGACATTTGACCCTCTGTGGTCAATCAAAATAATACCAACCTGGCAGAAGCACCTCCTTCCTCTCTGCTTTTTATTATTACTGTTTCTCAGTTCAGTGGTTTCCCTCTACTTCCAGCCCTCTCCTCTTTCAGTGTGGCTGCAGTTTACCCAGGGTGCCATCAAACCCTCAGCCCTCTCCAACTGAGCTGCAAGTTTGTTTACTCCAGTAGCCCACCTGCAAGTCACATCTGAGCAATGCTAAACCTTCAGACAGTCAAAAATCACAGACCAGAACTACTTTACTGTATATCTACAGTAGATTTTAAGAAGCCTTGTGAAAAAGCCCTTCCTAAGTGCTTATATTCAAAGGGAAGTAACTCCTTTTTGCTTCCGAGTGGATGTTATCAGTCTACTTTCACTGCTGAATGATCTTTACACAAGCTCTTCACCATCCTCCCACATGAATGCCAACCTTTTCCTAAGCTGGTTGCAGTCCTATCTACAGTCTGTAGCTGTCAGCCATCCTGTTTCCATAGTTTCAAACACCTTTAAAGCAAATGATCCCCAACCCAACCTCTCAAATTCATCTCCTGCCTAAACTCAGCCCTCAAGATGCCCCTCAGATACCTCTCATCAGCTGTTTTATACCATCTTTGCAAGACCTCAGCAAATCTGTCTAAATATGAGCCATCACCCCTTTTCTCACAAGTTCCATGCCTCCACCCACAAGGTTTCTCTCCCATTACTAAATCCTGCATCAAAGAGTTTCCCTTCTTATCCCTGAAACTCATTAATTTCCATTTAAAATGTTCATTCATGCATATTTCCATTACAGAACCCTTCCCATTTTCTTCTGCCACTTTCCTTCCACTCCAAAAGCATTACGGAACATGAGGCATCCCTGATACTTGTCCAACCTGTTCAAATTTCTTAATCAAGCATTTCCCACCTGCTTTCAGCCCCTTAATCTTCCAAACCCCACATAATCCCAATACTATCACTAGCTCGTTAGAGAACAAAACTAAAAGTAGAGCCTTAAGCAGCCTGAATTATTCTAAAGTACAAATTTCACCCTCTAAAATATCATCTTTTATCAAGTTAAAACTCCTCCATGAACAAGCTCTGAAGCAGGAAAAGGATGCCTCATGAAGGCAAAGTGCCACCTGTTTCCACCATCTGGAGTTAGCTGTGGGACACAGAGTAAGTTATCAGGCAAAAGTCCTCAAAAAATAAAACCCACTAAACCCCTCTTCTTCTTTACCATAGTCAGTACAACCCATACAGAAACACCTGCAGCTGGAAACACAGCCCAGACGCCAATTAACAGGGTTTTTTTCTACACAGGTTGCCCATCACAAGTCAAGTACATGTGCTTATCCTTCCCATTGGGTTGAATAAACACATGCAGATTCATACAGCAATCAGCAGCTCACTGAGGTAGACACATTTGCTGAACTTGCACAACCCTGACATTTTTCAGAGCTATTCTTTCATGAAAAGCAACCTAAAAGCATTTCTCCTTGCTATATACCTTCAAACTTTGTACACAAAAAAATTAACAGGAAACAGGCACAAAGGAATTACCTGCCCTACATTGCAACAAAGACCAGTGGCTAAAAAGTTTAAAGGCACAGAAGAAAAGCAGAAAGTGAGAAGAAACACACAAAAAAATAATGAAACACCATACAAAAGCCCAAACAGAAAAAGTCTCAAACCACAGGGAACAAGAGATACCAAAAAGGGAAAAAACAAGTATGGATTTTTACTCTAGTAGACATATCAGTTCAAAATAAATGTCTTTTCTCATATGCTTAGCACAAGACACTTTCAATTGTATGAAAAAAGGACGAAACTAACAAGAAGGATAGATGTGGAAAGAGGGGAGGTTAAGATACCAAAGAATAGGATTAAGAAGAAACCAAAGAAGCAGAAGTAACAAGCAACTCATATTATGTTTCTGAGAAGACATCTTCCAAAAATCAACCCAGCTTGTTGTTTGACCTTCCCTCCCTTTGTAGCTGTAATCTCAACTTATAGGGCTGGTCTCAACCTGTAGGGCTGGTTTGCTGTTGGGCTTTTTTTTTTTGGTCCAAGAAGTGTTTTAAGAGTCTGCTACCAACACAATTCCTTCCTGAAGGAGTGTGATTTATAACCCTGGCTGCAGTTTTCTTAAGGAAAGATGCAATTAATTATTATCACTCCATGGATGCCTAAAAAGAGACCAAGTTGCTGTTTGCTGCCAACCACAAAGGTAGTAAAAGCTCACCAGGGCACCCATGCTGAAGCTTTCAGCAGGAGAGGTAGTCAGAGAGTACATGGAAACTGCAGGTGCAGGGGTGGAACATAAGACAGCAACCTCTATACAGCCACCCAGCACCATCCTTGGAAGTGCAATCACCGCATTAGTCACCAGAGCACTCATTCATATAGCTATACATGGATAAAATGAAAATATTTTCATAGAAGCAGCTTTGAGCTGCTAAGGACTGGAGCATGGGGCTTTTAGACAAGACAGGTATAAGCCAAATACAACACTTTACCCACACTGCAACAGCACTTTTCACCTGTCTCGAGACTAGAATCCCTTTGTATAGATCTGTATCTTTATAGTAAGTACTCAACATCGTGAACACTGTCTAGACTACTTTCCTCAAAGCTTCCCATCCTTCCTTTCCATACCTTTCCATGCTACTTTCATTTTCTGGGTGAAAGAGCAGCTTACCCCCAAAAAGGAACATGTGTTAACAGACTGAGTAGTACTGCTTGCTGTTTTATTAAAATGGTGTAAATCCCACAACTCTGTCATCCACCTGAAAGGGCCAGACACAGCTGGCAAACTCCACTGCCATAAAGCACCAAAACTACTTTCCACTTCTCCTACACTGAAGAGAACTGGTCACAGCACCAAGCCTCTACTTTCTTGGCACATTTTTTTTGCAAATACTCAGCCAGATGTGATACACAGCTAGTGCTATCACCAGCAGGAAGGAAGGAGGAATAACAAGAGTTACATAAAGTAACCTCATTCATGGGATGCAGAACACCACCCTGGTTCCTCACCATCACTAGAAGCGCAAGGGCTATCCACTGAGCTATCAGTCTCTTTTTCCTAGAGGCTCAAAGGTAACCCTAACACAAAAGGGTAACATCACATACGTTTTTAAGTGCCATTGGAAAACAGATGAGCAACAATAATAGAAGAACCCCAAACTCCATACTTGATATACATGTTGAGCATCCTTTTTCAACTGGGGAAAAATGCATCTTATTGCCAATTTAAAGCTATTTTAGGGAGAGACTTCTCGGGTTGGATTCACATCTCATTTTTCTGGAGATGCACTGGTTGACATTAGAATTAAGGTAAAGTGCATTTTCAAGAGCTCTTTTACTTGGAGACTAAATATGGTTTAGTTCCCCAGGAAAGCAGTCCTGCATCTCACTGTAGCAGCATCACAGTAAAGGGCTTGATCTCCCTGCACACAATCTGCACTTTCAATGCCTACAACTTGTTTAAAGCTTCTGAACATAAAAAAGTTTTAAGCTGTAGCTCCTTTAAAATCCCTTGAGCACAAGAGAGCATCCTTTGCTCTAAGGATCATGCTCAAAATTTCACTGCTTACAAGCAAAATATTTTAGCTGTTTCCATACTCAAAATACTTGAATAAAACCACCACACAGTGACAAGAATGAGACTTTAATCAGTTTTAAGTGGAGTTTTAACACTAAGAGATAAAGGGTTGTTAAACACAATAACAAACGGACATCTGATTTGTATGAGGCATTATCCTGTACATGTCATACTTGGGTTTTGTGTATTCTCAGTTACACACAGAGCCACTGTTGCACAGCACAATAGTATTTGAAGAGGCTGAATCAGAGTAAGGCTGCTTAACAGACTGATTTTTTTTTTTTTTTAGTATCTATATATATATATGCTATATGAAAACAGACTGAAAATTTGAACCGGCAGAGAAAGGCAGCTCTGCCAAACACTGCAGTTGGAGCCCCTTTTAGTGCACAGTTCCACCCCATCCATCTGCATGCATGACACTTTCTAACAGTATTTAAAAGGTAAACGAGGCACTTCGTGGCAACCGCAGGCATCGTTAACATATTGCACACATTTGCTATGACTAAACATGGAACTTGCACGCTAACATCCTATTTTTTTAGTATTTTTTTTTTTTTGAAAGCTGAAACATTTGATGCTGCATGTAAACTCCACTTCAGTTTACGATGTATGCCACAGGAACAAATCCAGAAGCTATTTATACAACTGCCCTTTAATAGCTGTGGCAAATAGTTTGAGTGGGGCTACCAATGACCAGGGGATGCTTCAGGGCCTCACAGCAAGCTCTTACCAAAGTGATGCCTTCAAGTAGTTTCAGACGTGTAAGCCGTTGCACATCCAAAAAGGTTTAAGCATACAGTCCAGAAACTCAAGGAAAGATTACTTACAGAATGCAGTTCAAGCTAATTATGGATATTGTCATAAATAAAGTTTTAATAAGGACTCAAAAACCTTTCAGTCATAGTAATTCTTGTCAACTTCTATGGGGGTGGTAACTGAAATAAAGTATAGGATAGTATGTATAATATATATTTATATATATAATATATATATATAATGCCATTTTTCCATTTCCAATGACTACACCATAAAATGTAAGCAAGGCTGCTCAAAGACATCAAAACATTCAAAAAAAATCAAAACCCTCATTCCAACCTTCACATTCCAAAGGAAAAATAACAGTGCAAAAGCCCATTGCGTCATGATTTCCAATCTGGCCCTCAGTGTTACATAGCAGAACCGCACCAACCCAATTTTTACTACCCAAAGTGGGACACGCAGCAGTGTCGGTATCTGAATACTTTTAAAGCAAAACCATTTTTGTTTATTAGCCAACACAATTTTCAACTGTTAAAAAACAGACAATGTGAAACATGATTTGAAGGATAAGAGTTAAACATCACGTCCCAAAGTAACCAGCTCCGGCTTGTTGATAACAGTGGGAATAATGAGTGCTGGAACCAGCAATCTTGAACCATTAAGCTACTGAAGTGTAATTAAACCTATAAGAAAAAAATTATTGGCTTTGTTAGAAGTTAGAATCATAAACCTGATGAGCAAAACTGGCCAAGAGATACCAAAAAAAAAAAAAAAAAAAAAAAAAAAAAAAAAAAAGAAAAAAGAGGCATTTTATACCTTCGTTTACCAATAATAATTACTGGAAATCCTGCCTTGTCTCATTCAAATTCTTACCATTAATGCTGTTGTACAGGGCCCTTACAGATTCCACACACAGTTATCTAGGTGAGAACACAGCTAATGAACTTCAATGTCAGCACCAATAAGTTAAAGGGGGCGGGGGCTGTATCATGTCCTAAAAAAAGTGTTAATTTGGTGACAGCTATTCATGGCGTACTTTATAGAGAACACTTTTGTCAGCTACTTCACATTTGTATGCAACAGTAGTTGTACTCTTAAGTCATCTGCAGTCTGGGCATGTCAATTAAACACTGAAAGTGAATCTCAAGCCCTATTTCTGGCTATATCCCTATGAAAAAATAATACAATATGCCCAGTTTAGGAATCTAATTTGTTGGGTGGTTTGTTGTTTTGGTGTTGGGTTGATGTTTTTTTTTAATAGCAAACCATGTATTTGGGACAAGCTCTGCTTCTCAGAAGTATGTATCTTCATGTATGCACAGCGTTGACAATTTATTGCAGCACTGGTTTCCTCTATATTGTGTGTAATGTCTGTTTTTACAACATTGTAGGTACTGAATATTCAAGTAAAATTCCGTAACAGTTAATGACAGGGTTTTTTAAGTGTGCAAAACTGCAAAACTCATTGTAATAGAATGTGTAAGGTCAAAGGGGCAGAACAGCTGACAGAGGTTTGATTGAATAAATGCATCATAAATCTTCAAAACAAACATTAACCTGGAGCATCTCCAATTGAAATTTCCTGTGCACCATTACAAAACATTTTTATATTAATGAGAAAGAAAAGCTTGCAAGGCAGCACACGAAGTATTCACAGCAGGAATATGATTGAAAAACTAATATAAATGTAAGATGTTGACCGACGTATGCACTAATAGCATCAGACTTTTAGCACTGGCCTTGATTACACAGGACATGGAGCAGCCATTACAATCCATAAAAAAACCAATTAATAAATCATTGTCAAATTTTGTAACAATTTGTTTCAAGCCCATATTTTAGTTGATAGCCTCCACATTTGTATGGTTAAGTCATTGTTGCTGTGTTTCCTTTCTGTGACCCTAATAATTTTTCTCCCTTCATTTGCGGGTCTTTAGGATGTTGCGAAGGTTCATTCCTGTACCCCTATACAGAATCACTTCCTCTAGCTGCCTTTTCTAGCACCATTACACTTAAAAGAATAAAACGCACAAACAACAAGCAGTGACAGCGGCGACTTTTCAATTGTCCAGGATGAATTATGGTAGCATGCTAAAGAAAGATGCATGTAAATAGCCAGATATGGTACACGGGCCAAGCTCCAGCGGACTATATTCCTTTCTGAGCATTACTTTCCATCCCCCATCCAAAATACATACATTAGAATGCAGTAAAACCTTCTAGAAACATTTCTTAGCCAACTGTAGACTTTTCTGTTGCCACACAAGTGCAAAAAAAGGGGCAGGATGTGAACCTGTATATTTTTGAAACTTCGTTTGGTGACAGAACACAAAAGGAAAAATTCCTACGTATACACATTAGGTCTGTCTCCACTTTTATAAAACTGGAATAAAATGGGAAAGTGCCATGTTTATAGTTCCTAATTGAAGTTTTAATGTCCTTTTGACACAAAAAGGTATATACATGTAAGAGCTACGTAACCTTTTTTTTTTTTCCCCCAACTGGACAAGTGTCAAACCCTGTAGATTCATAGGGCAAAACAAGATTGGTCAGGAAAGAATTGTTCCTATAATTGGTAATCTGACACTATGTCCTTTTGCCGTTTAAAAAGGTCCTTTTTCAGTTTATTCAAGTTTGTCACTCTTCGTGGTTGGTTTTTTTTGTGTGTTTTTTTATCTCTGATAAAAAAAATATTCAGACTTTTGTAATCTGCGTATGCTGATCTTCATCAAAAGGTTCATTCTCTGGATCAGAGTCAGTGGTGTCAGAGTATCTATAATGATCAGGTTCATTGTCACTAACATCTGGTGTTACAGAAGTTGAACTGCTAGCCTCTGGATTTGATGGCTCTTCTACTGTTTTTGTGAAAAATAACTTTACCTGGGGAAGAAAAAAAAACAACATTTAAAAAGGGAATCTGGACTTCAAACAAGCACAGGTAACAATGCAATTTTTAACAGTGTGGTTCCTCTCACTACACTGAATCACACACATCCTCCTCTCTCTACTCTGGAAAGAAAGAAAGAATGAGCTCTTCTGAGGGTAGCCAGCCTATTAAACTATCACCCATGACAAAATTAGGAACTAGCAGAGCTGCAGGTTTTTCAAGCCCAGCTGAAGGAGTTCTGCAGATCGGCACCAAACACAGGTACCCTTGAGTTCACAGCAGAACATACCACTGCAGTGGCCCATGTCATACTGAGCTTTTTGACCACCCCAGCCTTCTACACCTCTGCAATCACAGATTCTAGTAAGCGTACACAGGAATGAACAAAACATTCCTTAAACTGGTGACCTGTGTGTGCTTTAGAAGTCTGATCCAAGGAACATTCCACAAAGCAGCTATGACCATCACTGTCAAATGAGCACTGCTGAGTTCAAACTGCTATTTCATGAGCAAGTTAGAAAATGCTAAAATTCTTAAAAATGCCTTTTCAATTTTTTAAAAAAGTGCTCGCAATGGCTCATATGCCTCAAAGCTCAACTCATATGTTAAGATATTCCCATGAAGCAAGCACCTCTGCAAATCAACTTGGGAATTACTGTGTAAAGCACAGAGCTGCAATGCAGGAAAGATACTACCTGGGTCTCCTACTACTAGTCTCTAATGGCTTGGATAAAAGTCTGAAACAACTGGAAAACTTTACTGCCAGTCTCTCAGTATCTACTAACTTCCCAAAAAGCAGATAAACTTATAAAGTTAGAAGCTTTGCTAAGTGGTGGCCATACTAACATATGAATTCTTGCCTACATAAGGCAAGACAGAAAGATAACATCATGCAGTGTTTCAGCTTTGTTTACACATACGATATACTGACCTTGAAGTTTGGAGAGAAATATCTGTTGGCTTTGTCTTTATTTGCTTTGTCTAGATCATTTTTTGTTAATGTAAGGATTAAATATTCCTTATCATTATCTGAGCGCTCCGTACTGAAAATACCATCAAGTTCCTGATCAGCAACTAGACTTCCATTTTCTACTTTGTCTGAATTTTCATCCAGTCCTATGAAGAATGTATTTACCCAAAAGTGAAACATTTTGTCCTGGAGGAGGAAGAACACAAAGAACAAGCTTGCTTCAGTATACACTAGTGGCACATTAATTAGACTAGTATCATCAACCGGTCAAAACCAAATCTGTAACATCAGACAAAACTTGTTCGGACAACAGTACATCACTGGTTACATTGCATGCAAAGGCATTTTCACCAATTTCCCCAGACAGTACACAAAACTCTGCATTAATCAAACTCAATTTTAACCAATTAAGCTTTCAGAAGTCACTCCTTATAGAAAGTTGGTTTTAAAACAATCTATCATACCTATAAAAAACGCAGATGACAATAAATTAAATAAATTTGTAATCATAAAGCATGAAGAGATTTTTTTGCTTATTCCTTGCCAAGCAGTAGCCAAACCCAAGAGACAACCTGTGCAAACCAGCTCAGGTGAGTAACGTTTATCAATAAAGAATATCCTCTCCCATAACTTCCCATGTAACAAAGCACTTTTTCTTTTCATACAGAAATAGTTGTAATGAAGCAAAACCACCCTACAAATACACGACTCCTATCATAGTGGATTCATTACTGCTTTACAGAGATGGTTTCTATCACTCATTTTTTGCTGGCCAGTAGTAAGAGAAAGTCAGACTCAAAGTTGTTTGCTGTACTTAACAGGAAGTTTTAAATGGTAATATGAGACATCGGCAGTTTAAATATAGTCAACATTACAGATGATCATCCACAGCTGGAAAGGTATAAGTTACACTACCCATCATAACACTGCAACAGGCATACCTTTACAAAGAGGCAAAATACAAATACATCTGTGATTTTTAAGAGCCACTGGACTGATATCGTCCACAATATTACATATTTATCATCATGACTAGCAGGTTTATTGTGAGTGTCTATCTCCAGATGTGCTACTGAACAAGCAGTTACTTTTTACACTTGGCTAGACAATCTCTGAAGATAATATGCCCAGGAACTTTAGGATCTCAGCTACATAGCTCCATAGGATGCACTGAATAATTTTAGTTCTCCATCGCTTGCCATACTTCTGCAAGTCAAGAGCTGAAGTTTCTAAGATCGACTACCATTACAAGGTTGGTCCTGACTAGCACATTAATAAGCAATTCTCCATCTGAAACTGAGCTACGTTCACTTCCTCTTTATAAATTAACCTATTTTACTCCAATTTGAGTTTTCAGGCAGAAGATCCATAATGTAAATGGCCAGTCTTCCCACAATAGCCAGTATTTCTGCATTTCTGTTAAAGCTGCAGGGGTGAGAAATCTAGCACATAATAGAATCCAACATTCCTTCGTATTACCCAGGGCCAGAACACAAACCGACTCCTGAGCTAATTTACATATTTTGGTTTACCAAAGATCTAATTCCAGTTCCTTGCCCCATCTTCCTAGCTGCTCACCTCTGCTGGCAAGCGGGGCGGGGGGAATCAGATGAGGAATGGAAGTTGTTCTAGTGTGTATCATATGAGCATGCTCCCATATGAGCATGCCTGGTAATTTGGCACCAGTAGAATATCACAATATTTTCCCAGGCCAATGAGAAGGGGACAGGGAAGACCTGGACTATTCCTTAACTTAAATTCTTCTTCCTCACAAATTAGTAAAACCATCTAGGTACACAAATACTGGGAATTCAGAAGTGCCTGACGAAGCTTCTATCTGCCTTCTCTACCAAAGGTCAGCAGACCCATTTTCAGTATTTTAGGTAAAGCATACAAAACGACTTCCAGATTGTGTGCGTAAGTTCCTACAAGACCAACAGTCCGTAAGCAAGTGCAACAGCAAAGACAGAAGTTAAATAATTCAGTCAGAAACACTTCTGATAGTTAAGAAGTTACCTGCTTCAACAAATGCCTCTCCAGTACCTTTGGGAATTGAGTTAATCTACCAAATTAACATGCTGTAATTACAGTTGTCTTGGGAGACTAACAGGTGTTTGCCACTGTCACCAAGTGCCTTCAAGCCATCACATCTATGAAGAAGCCCTTCTGGGCCCCATCCATGCAAGGCAGCAGTAAGCAGGTTCTCGCCAAGCCCAAACTGCTTATACGCTTAGCAATCTCTTTTTCACTAGCAGCTCCTCAGAAACAGTCTTAAGAGAGCCCACCCTGGGATCTGGAAGTAGAGGATGAACATCCAGGGCAAGAGAGGTTTTTCTTCAGTAATGCTCCAATGAGTCATCAGCCAGTCTGCAGATGTCTCACGAAGAACACGGCACCAGGAAAAATCTCCCACAATGATGTCTTCAAGCTAACCTGGTCCAGATTCATCCTATGTCCAGATGACGAGTCCCTCAAAAAATACGCAGCCCTCCAAGGAGATGAGACGACTACTCCTGCTCAAACCAAAAGACCAGTTCAAATCAAAACAGAAACAACTAATGGCATCAGTTTTCCAGCTACAGAACAGGAGGGATTTGGAGTCCAGGTGCCATCTACAATAAACAGCAGGAAAATGCAAGTGTGAACTGATGCTTCCAGCACCAAACAGCTCTGTAAGCAGGTGGATGTATCACCTGCAGTCTCACCACTGTTGAAGAGGCATCATCCTTCCAGTGAGGCTTTAGAGAAGAAAGTGCATTTCCATATTAAGACCACAGTTAAGGGAGATTCCACCTCTTTGTAGCTGGGGTGATGGTACTACTATGATTGATCCTTCTTCAGGACAATGCAAAAGCAGCAATGCCCTTTAGTGCTGGTTCTTACTGCCCCCCTGACACCTCCAGTGAGGTCAGCAGAGGAGAGGACAAAGGTGATGAACATGCTGAAGCAGAGCGATGAAAAATGGCTTATACCAATAATGCTGAAGCAGCTTCAGAGGATAGCAGTGCCAAAGCAAACAAGGCCACTGCATGTAAACCACTGCAAGCAGAAGCAGAAGGCATGGTCTTGTCATGCCTCACCTTAAACTTCACCAGGTGGAACAGAACCAGGAAGGATTTTCTTGGCACTTAAGGGCCTGCCTGAAGAAGCAACTGCAGGGACTCTGCTTTCCTGATAAATTCTGAAGAAGACAGAAGACTTCTCACTAGGCATCTTTTAATTTATTTTTCTTGGGATAAATTTGCAGAGGTCTTCGGGGACTCAAACTAAACAATACAATTTGGCTGAGCTGGTCATTTATCCTTTTATCTCCCTCCAGCTCTTCAAAGCATCAAGTTATTTTTCTTCCTTTCCCACTACATTCAACTAATTAGTTTAATAAACTAAGTTCATGGGTACTGGAACATGCATGGCCACTCAAGCTGAGGGAAGACTTTTTGAAATTAGCTCTTAAGAATAACTGTCACTGTTTTCACTGAAAAACAAACCTCAAAGTGAGGATTCAAAGTGAGGATTCATCCACTTTAAGCTAAAGCGTCAGGGTCCAAGATACTTCATGGGAGACAACAACACTGATGTAATAAGTGCCAAAGGAATTTTAAAGATCAAGGTGCAAACTGAATTTTGGACTTTATATAGCAAATCAGAATAACAGACAAAGCGCTCACAAGGAGCACAATTTAATGAACAGGCTTCTGAAAATGACTATTAGCTAGAAGCTTTTTTTTAATGTGTTTTGCTTCAATTCCAGTTACATCACAAGCATCTGCCTTAAAGAAAAAACTGAACAAAACAAAAAAACTAAGACGCAGATGTTCTTCTTCCCATAACCAGATCTGTGCCATAAAATCCACAGTGCAGCATCAGACATTTGAGACAAGCTGATTTAATCACAGTAGTTTGATATACAATACTTATGCCTACCCTTTGCAGTTTTTCAGCTCAGACTGACAGAAAAATAAATCTCACTCTAGAGCCAATACCTGCTTCTAAGTGCAGACTGAGATCCAAATCCAAGATCATTTAAGCCATCAGACAGAAGTTCCCAAAAGCTGCTGAGAGCTTAATTTTGCAGACAGATCTACAGGCACTTATAATCACTTTGAAGTAATTGCTAAGGGTTTTGGAGATACTGTCCAGCAATCAGAAGATGGAGATTATGTTTCAACTTGCTCCAGGCTGGCCTCACAACCTTCCTGTACTCAGGGCTGATGGAACTTCTTGTATCATTTTCAGATTAACAGTTAAAGTCTTCTGACATTTTCAGAGTTCATTCTTCAGTGTTTGCTAAACAACAATCACCCAAAGCCCTCTTGAACTGCATAGCAGAACTTTTCATCTATACAGACCCAAGAAACAAAATGGCATACCCAACAGCTCAATGTTGTCAGCCCTGCCTATGTTAGTCTGGGTACAGTGACTCTTACAAAAAAAACCCAAAAAAAACCCACAAAAACCAAACCCACACCAACATTTCCCTCTCATCTATACTGGGAGGACTCCTGAAAAAGGTCTCCCTCACCCCCAGGCTCTGCAAGCAGGAAGATTGTAAGATCTTCTGTATTATTTTTAAACAAAGTCTCATTGAACCAAGTGATATAAGGGTATCTGTAAGATTATCATGTCAACATCAACAACTGGAAGAAAAAGGTTTCACACAGCTACACTGAAACAAACCTAGAGAGAACACAGCAGTAGTCTGAGATAGAAGAATAGCCAAGCTACAAGTCAGAGAAACAAAAAAAACCATTGTCAACCTCCCACAAATTACTAACTTCTATCCATCAGAAATTCACACATAATAAATGTACTCAAGCCTTAAGCCATTTTGTTCTCATATGAGCATGCATTTCGTTCTTGAAAGGAAGTAGCTACATCATACTGAAGAAATGGTCCAAGATAAACTAAGCAACTTTATTAGACAAGAAAAGATCAAAAGCTGTGGACTTACTAAGTGATGCCAGGTGGCACAAATTATGGAAGAGCTGAACCAGGGTAATATTTTCAAGGCAGGCACCCTGTTACCAACATCAGCTCACCAGCACCAATAATCATTTGGCTGAGGCCAGCTCTTGCTAGCCACTAAATTTACTTAATTTAAATTTTGCCATTAAAAACCAGGACACTTCACTGCTTTAAATTTCACATTGACACTTAATACTAGGTGCTTAAAGTCACTTGGTCATTCAAGTTTGGTTTGTTTCATGCACAATAATTCTATCCAAAAGCAGCTCAGATTTGACGAGGACTCTTCATACTAGAGAGCTCTGCTGATAACAATACTATCCTTCAGAAGATTAGAAATTTGAAAGCTTGTAAAGATGAGCAAACCTGGAGCACTTCAGCTGAGATCACTAGTATCAAACACCAAACCAGACCCAACAGGAGGACACAGAAGTTTCCTTTATCCCCAGATAGGAGACATTGCCATTCTCCAGCCTGAATGGCCCAGAATGGATCGAGAATTACTTTTAGTTAAGCTTTTAAACTAAATTACTTTTAGTTAAACACTTTTAGTTAAACATTATTAGGGTTATCATCACATTTCTCATGGAAAGTTAAATGTGATGCCTTTAAGTGCATACAAGAAAACTTGTTTAGCAGCTACCTATAAACCTGCTAACAGAAAACCTTGACAGAACAAGAACTAGTGATGGGCAACAGACCTGTTAACTCCAGCTTTCATAAACATGTGAATCAATCAGAATCTCTGAAAGGTAAGATCCCGCTACTCCTAATTATGCAGCTTCTTATTAATTAGATGATCACTGCATAGAGCTGATCTTCTCCAAAATGAGACAAGTCTCAACAGCGGAAGGCCCTTTCTTTTGGGGTTTTGAGTAAAAACTGTGTAGTCAGCTTATCTAATAAAGGAACAGGCACAGATGTGAGACATTTGTAAAGAGAAATGTGTTCCAACTTTGGGCCCAGATAGGTTTTCTGCCACAAATATTTGCCTTTGCCCTATTCCTGTCTCAGTCACTTTACTTAACAAGTTGTCAAAGGGACCATGAAGAAGAATCTCCTCTAGTGCCAAAACACACATCAGAGAGAGTATTTCACTAGTTCTCAATATGAAGACCTCAGCAGTGGCTTCATAAAACAGACTAATGGGCTTACATCCCAGAAGATCCACTGACCTCATCCCAGATGTCCTCAATTTGTGTCTGCATTTACATCAGCGCTAACAGAGGTGGCCTTACCAGAACTGTGTAACACCATATACCTACTTTTGGCCTCTGCTCTTACACAAGGTTAATGGCAATAGACACTAGATTCAAGGGATCTTTGAGGCATATTATGAAGGTGGTTTCTTTACAAACTACTTCTGTCTGGTGAAAGGACAGTTTCTATCTTTCAGAAAAGCTTGCACAGGTAGAAAGAAGAACTTTCACCATCTCAGCATTTCTTAGCCCTAGCAGTCAAAAAACACTAAGAGGACCACCTCTGCATTATCTGCAATTCACAGAACCTGAATAGTTAGGGTACTTAATAAGAGTAGACCAAAAACACACACACAAAAAGAAAACTATTCAAACTACAAAGAGATTCTTAAGAAATGAAACCACAGCTGATATGACACTCTGAAAATACATCATAGCAGAACACTTCCTGTGTTTCTGCAGACAATTTTACACACTCTTGAAGTCTGCATTTATATTACAGAAATTGTATGTGATAACAAGAAGCTCTAGTTTCTGCTGACACTGGATCTCAGTGCTCTATAGAAGTAAACCAAATACAGAATTCTACTCCTGGTGCTACATGGCCAAGATCCAGCATCTGAGCTGCGCACTGATATTTTGGGGCTTACTTGGGGAAGGGCAGTGCAGCACAATGCTTCCTATAAAGTCCATTTGCAATCCATCTGTTACTGAAGATGGTAAAGAATCAACAAATTCACAATTAAGACAGGACAGAGACTGGATAAAACTGGACACTGTCAGATGTTTGGGTTGCATTTCCTTTCCTGCCTGCATCCCTTATGTCTTATCTCGGTACTCATTTTGAAGTACTTATAAGGGTGCTCATTCTGAAGTCTGTTCTCAAAACTGGCTTCTGTGCATTGCAGTTCTACATGTCAGTAATTTTCAGGTCGACTTAAAGAATTTCTACTTTTATAATGCTTTGTTTTACAGTTATCTGTTGCATATTGCTGCACTGACCAACTAAAACATCCTGTTAAACATGCAGAATAAAATATTCCCATTAAAGAACTGTTTAAAAACTTTTGCGCACATCAGCACACAAATAGAACACAACTTTCCCAGCAAGTGAAATTATACCATTAAACTAGTTAACAATACCTTCCAACTGAACAAGCCCACAAAAAGTGTATGTGTATTTACACACACATCTAGCAGGTACAATCTATGTGCAGAGTTATAAGAGACTTCTCATCACTTATGTGTCTTCCAATCCACTCTATTTTCTTATTTTTATGCTTTGTCTATACACAAGATTCACTCAATGAATACTTTTAAGTTTTATAACATCAACTAAATAGTGAACAACTATTCATAAAAAATGTAAGTAGTAAATACAAAGATAGTCTTTAATCAACATGGTCTCATCCACACCTTTCACTTTGGTAGACGGAAACTAGCCCCACAAGCATCAGAATTAATGAAACCCTGGGATGAAGCATTCATCTTTAAGAACTTGCTGACTTCGGTGTCAAAGTAAGTTCTAGAAATTCTTTTTCCGCAATTAAGACACTGGTAAAATTCTCAGCTCTGAGTAAATTCTCTAAAAGCCTAGTGTCAAGACATTGCAGCTGGGAATTGAGAAATGGTTCGACAGATTGCAGAGATACTTCTACAAAGTGTGGTGGAACTCCATCTCAGAAATTCAACCAAATTTGACACCTGGGTAGAAACCAGCCAGCAGCACACAGACAGGATTGTCTGCGCCTGCTCAAACCTTAGGAAAATTTAGTCAAGAAAACAGCTGGAGTTAACTTGCTCAGTATGCAAGTCTATTTTTAGAATGAGAATGTTTCTTCTTCAATTAGATTACTCACGACTACCCAAATGACTGCAATACATATCCATTATAATTTTTATCCAACCTTCGTACTTAATCTCACAAATTCTCAAAATATCCAGCTTTGATTTTGTAGCAGTAGTAGTTCTCTCCTTGGGAACACCAGACATCAAAGAATAATACTGTGATTACACATCATCGAAGAACAACCAAATCCAAGCCCTGCATCAGGATTGGCTCAAAAACATTTTCTAGAAAAGCAAGAAAACCAACCTTTTTCAACATCTTGTTCTGTTTGTGGAAAAATTCCACTTTGATGTCACCGCATACCGGCAAAGGTTGAGGGAATTCAAAGTACATAAACTTGTCTTCACGTCTTGAGGGTCCTGAAGGGGAGGTGAATATCTTTACCTTTAGCTGGTACACCACAAACTGAGGATCTGCATGGCAAAATAGAGTGTCACTTTATAAGAAACACCTTGAAGTGTCAAAAAGCACAATATTAGTATCATAATCACAATCATGAGCTACATTATTCTGAAAGTTCAATAAATATCTATTAAGACTTAAACATGGCAGGGCATCAAACTTTGCTAGCTGTTGCCGCAAACTACCTAGCAGATTTCTGTCCTTAGCAGCAATACTCTCAGGCATCCACACGGCTCCTAGAAAGTTGCTGTTTCTTTTCAGTATAAGGAATGACTAAATGAAGTGACAACTTCTTGACTTTTACTTGCATATTACATTCACATAATAGAGATGAGAGCAATTGAGGAGTTTTATTCTCTCTTGCCTCTTTGAACTGCAGAGTGGGCAGTCATGTCAACACAGACCGATTTCTCTTACACAAACCAAACTGTTACACAAACAAGAACAAGGACAAAAATTTAACATTAGTACACAAACAAACCAGCACCTACAGGCTATACAGACACAGACCATAAGTCTGTCCTCTAAATCACCATCAAGAGTGCCACCCAGGGCATAACTTTCCAAATTAAATCTGTAGGGGTAACAGCTGAAATTATGAAGCTTTTTTTTGGTGCAGCCTAGACAGATTTTCTTGGGAACAGCCAGATACCAGCATGAAAGCCAGAAATATTCAATGAAAAATGTAGAGACTTCTTTCTGCCTTTGCTCCGACTTCAATGTTAGTATCAGATGTAGACTGCTCTAGACAATACAAACTGAACGATACCCCAATATAGTGTGTAGCCACCCTGAAAGCCCCCCCGCAGAGCTGCAGAAGTCCCTACCAAGCATACCCACACTATCTTGCTAAACAGCCTAGCTATAAAACTGCTACTTATCTCCCTCAAATCCTCAGAGCTGCAAAACCCTGTCATCCCTTTGTTTCACAGGAGAGGCACAACTCTGCTTGGTCAGTGACTTTAAAAAGAAGGAAGATAACAAGGAAGTCAGATTTAAAGTTATCATGGGTCGGTAAACCATGCAGTAGATAACAGCACTAAAGAAATAACACAGATCATTGGTTTCACATTCTGAAAAAATCACTGAACTCCACAGAAACGTAAAATATTGCTGCACACAAGATGCTCAAGTTGACAGTTTATCTTCTCAGGTGCTTAGCAAATTTTTCATTTATCCCAACATCATACTGTGAAAATAGCATGCTAAAAGCCCAGTACAGACAGACAAGTTAATGCTCATGTGAGCAATTCATACTTGTAGCTTGATTTCGCAAGTATAGCAGTTTATCCAGAGCATTAAATAAGTGGTAATTTGTCCTGGGTTCAGCAGTAGCAGTCATTTTTCCCTTTCTTAGTAGCTAGTGCAGTGCTGTGTTTTTGACTTTCGGCCTGGGAACAGTGCTGACAACACCGATGTTTTCAGTTGTACCTTAGTAATGTTTAGTCTGACCAACGACTTTCTGAGCCTCATGCTTTGCCAGGGAGGAGGGGAAGCCGGGAGGAAGCAGAGACAGGACACCTGACCCAGACTAGCCAAGGAGGTATGCCATACCACAGCATGTAATGCCCAGGATGTAGAACTGGGGACAGTGACCTGGAAGGGCTAGTTCACTGCTGGGTCGGCCTGGGTATCGGTTGGCATGTGAGCGGTTGTATTCTCTCCCCTTGTTATTTATCACTATTATTATTGATGGTAGCAGTAGTGATTTGTGTTATACCTTAGTTACTAAATTGTTCTTACCTCGACCTGTGGGAGTTACATTCTTTCGATTCTCCTTCCCATCC
>JANHGB010051677.1:11901-34530 GCA_026283785.1 Coracopsis vasa | reverse complement strand
GGGGGATGAGAGAGCGAGCTACGTGGTTGATTTATGGCTGACTGGGTTTAAACCACGACATAATTTCAGAAATCTGTAGCCCCCACACCTCTGCCCTCTAGGAAGAGATTTTCTGGCAGAGGCTCCTCCCTTCCTCCTCCTCCTGTAAATACAGCTAACCTGACAAGTTGCTGGATTGCTTCTTGTGTGTTACATGTTCAGGCACTGTCTTTACAATATAATAGTGCAATTTTAATCAAAGCTACAGGAGGCACTGGAATTAATTACACATTGCAGTAATCCCCATAGCAAAAGCATTAGAAAGACTTTTTCCACTAACAAAAAACGAACGCGCAACACGAGGCAGTTACTCTCCTGTAATGCAGCCCACAGGACAGAAGTGAAGTTGGGTTCTGTACTTCAAAGTTTCAAGGTATCTGCTGTTCCTTACTAACATGCTTATGTATCAGCAAACCATATTAATCCTTTACAGGTGTATTAATACTTTATAAGCCTCCATCTAAAGAAAAGTTTATTCCAGAGCTAATTAGATACTTATCCTGTTAAACTGATTTTTTTTTAAACATGAGAAGAATGACATTGCTATATTTGAAACAAACACACCATTAAGCAAAAGATTTTCAGCAATTTATGTTCCCTGTATAACTTGCTATGTTAGAAAAAAATACATGCTTTCTATAAAAAGTATGGAGCTAATATCTAAATATATATATATGGCATCCCTTATCTTCAAACTGTTGAATATTTCTCAATTTAAAACTGTAGTCAAACAACCATCTGAGTCCATCACAGACCTCAACTTACTACACCTGGGAGGATGCCAGCAGACAGACCACACTAACCCAGCAGATTTTGAATCCTGAAGTTACTAAGCATCATCTTTTCCATCAAGACGTGCAGCTCTTCATGTCATGTAACAGAATGGTAACTGTCACATAACCAAACCAAGTTCAAAGGCCAATGTGTTTTCCTTGTAAGAGCTAATGGAGGTTAATGGAGTGCTGGGTACTTACTGCAAGTTCCGCTGCTGAACATGGGAATTGTTTCAAACATCATCTTGTGAAACAGCAGTGCCACTGGTCTGTAATCCAGGTGATTCTTTAACAGGTAGCTATAGTAGTACACGTAGCGTCTCTGACTGGGAATTGTCACTCCCTAAACCAAAGTAAAACAAATGTCAAAAACCATCAAGACCGTTTATTAGCATCACTAATGGAGCTCCTGCTAAAGCACCTGGAATGTACCATCATGATCTATGCTGAATATACCTCTGCAGCAGATACACTGGAGACTGGCACACAGAGTAATGTACCTAAGTATCTAGGTACAGCACCTGGCTGTACCTAGAAAGCAGAGGAATGCTGCACTGCTTTCTATGCTGCACAGAAACCCAGTCATGCGCGGTTTTAGTACAGTAGCCCATGACGACTCTCAGGCATTTCTTCACTGTGGACATCCTGGGCGCCTTAGGGACTAGCAAAGACATAATCCACCTTCAAACCGTTCCCCAGAACAGCCTCTCTACACATTTCCCTTTTCTCTAGACATGCGTCCACATCTTTCGTACTTGTCCTGCAGAGACAGAGAGGGAGCTGTTTGCACACATTATCTAACACCAGGCAATTAATTACCAATCAGCCCCCAGCACCAAACAAGCAGGACACTGTTCTTCCCGTTACTTTAGTACAAATCTCCAAATATCCATCATCTCAAGCAATGAGACAAAGAATGCAGATTTTTTCCTGTATCTTAAACACCAAATACCTCAGACACCCTGAGGGTCATACAGAAGATGGTTTCATGCAGGTGCTCTTTTATGGGGTGGGGGAGTGTCATACATTAAGCAGGAGGTGCCTTGAACATACTCTATTTTTTAAGCACCAATACACAAATTACATTTCTACAGCAGTTTAAGTCAAAAGATTCTAATTTTATTTGCTAATATCACTGTACTCAAGACTGATGCTACCTTCTATTACAAAATACCCTTCTATATTTTTATTTATACAAAAGCCAGAAGTGGAAAGTTTCATTAATAAAGGCCCAATTGCCCAAACTGCTAAACGAAGGACTTTTCAGTTGAATCACAACTCTGAAGTAAACACTTTGAGAACATATAACCAAAGATGGCTTTCATTTCTGATTTTAAAACAATTTAAACTTCAAAGGAATAGTTTTAAAGCTCTTATAGCTAAACTCTTCAAGCAAAAAGTGATAAAGATGAAAAATAATTTCCTAGAAAATGCATTACATAGTTTTTAACAACCCATACTATCTACTTGCAACAGCATCAGTAAGTAACTTGCGTATTAAAGCTAAATGTGAAATTGCAATAAAACAGAAAAAAAAATGTTTTCATGTACAAGTCTATGAACATTTCGGCCACAAAACCTAGAACACAGTACTTCTATAAAACATTATTCCTAATGCCTGCTTCACCTTACAACAGCCATAAGCTAGGAGTGGCCAGAGTACTTCCAATTTAGTAAGCACCTATTCTGCAAACATGAAAATATTCACTTCCATTATTAAAAAAGTTGATAATTATGTCTCCTCCCCACTTCAGTTATTACACAAAAGACTTTTCCCTGCAGTACTTGTACAATGATGACCTTCTTCAGTACCTTCTACACTGACCATGTTTTTAGTTCAGGTGTCATCTCAGAAGCTGCCTTCTTAAGGGAGCTTTAGAGATTGCTTTACTGGGATTTCAGCTTCAAGACTCAAAACCCCATCCTCAGAGCAAGCCATCAGTGATTTGCTAATGCTGCCAATCAGAAGAAAACCATGCAGGTAAGGAAAATGCATCCTTCCCTGCTTATAGCTTCTTCATGCCATAAAGGATGTACCCCACAGAGAAATCTCAGCACACCTTATCAAGACAACTAGGGCTGGGATCACAGAATGAAGGGAATACAATCACTTTTGCAGCTTGTAAAGTGATAGTCAATCTCAAAGCAAAACCAGTTCTCAGCCAAGAGGGCAGTCTTATTTCTCCAGCCAGAGATTTTCGCTCTCTGGAGACATAGCCTTTACCCTGAGATCCTAAGAACCAGCCACACTGAAGCAGAACAGAAAGTTACCCATTTTCCAAAGTTCTGATTTCGCAGCAGAATACTTTCATAACAAGCTAATATCCCATGAGGTGAAATCAACCCCTGCTTACTTTTACTCAAGAATAATAAAATAATAGGGAAGTAGTTTTATATATTTTACTTCATCCTTGAGAAGCTTGTATTTCCCATCTATCACTATCTTAATTTTTAAAATGGACATTAGAAAAGCTTCTCTATCCCTGTGCCAGATTTTCACAGGGCACTGCTGAGCTGTGTAGACTTCACAAAAACCATGAGGTGCAGCTCAAACACTTGAATAGGTGTTCCCACCTGACACCTATCCACTGAGTAGACTACGCTTCCTTCCAGGTCTAATTCTCACCATAAAACCCTTCAAAGCAGAAGCAGGAATAGAAGACCTTCTCCAGCTGTAGGAAGGTAAGTTGTCTGTCATCACAGCAGTATTTCAGTACCCATCTTAAGGAAAAAACAGGTGATAAGCTGACCATTCCAAACAGTGTAAGCAGCAGCTTCTTTGGGAGATATTTTTGATAAGTCTACTTCTCCCTCAGCTCTGAAAACAGGCTGGACAATTACAGTTCTTTACCCAATTTCAGAAACATTTGTCTCCCTTGGTTCAAAGGGAAAACAAATCAGTCCTGTTCAGTCACCTCTACCGTGACAAATATTTTGCCAACACTTTCTCACCTTCATCATTTGCTTCTTCTGAAAAACTTCTCCCCACTATGGTGAGTTACATAAGTCAGAAGAGGCAACTTATAGAGAAAAACAAAACCAAACCTGCAACAGTTTTTGATCAGATATATTTTTAGACTCAGTTCTGCAATGTCTTACTCCCCGCTGCCTTTCCCAGGACAACAGTACAGACTATATTGCAATAACCAGCCTCATCTACAACAACTCTCATTTAATGTTGCAAAGGCCTCCATGAAGTTTCTGCTTCCAGTAGACATTTGAGAAAAGTAGTTTGCTACAGAAGTACTCAAGGTTGTTCTCTTGACCAATTAGTCATACTTCCTCTTGAAATCAGACTCACAATTCCTGCCAGCATGGAATAAACCTTCTCAAGAACCACTTTGCCGTGCACATTAATGGCAACAGTGATTTTAGCTCTATTATTTGGAGCAGCTATATACAAAGTGCATACCTTGTGCTTCCTTGAAAGAAAATTTGGTATCTAATTAAAGCCAATTTTCCTTCATCATACGTGTATTTATTCTGGTCCAACAATGACAACACCAAAAAAGGCAGTTTCTTGTCCTTAGGTGCAAGCAGTCCTTTTGATGCTTCATTTACTTTGAAATCAGGAAGTCAGTTATATACAAGTGTGGTGAAGTATCAAATCAGAGAGCAGCACTTGACATATAACACTAAAATATGGGCCATAAGGGAAGAAAAAGCTTCCAAAACCTGCACTGGAACACCTGTATATAAAAACACTATAAGGATTACATGAATCATGTGCTGCCCAGTGTAAGAACCATGCTCAAATGGAGTTGAAGCAAACAAACAAAAAAACCCAAAACAAAAACCAAACAACAACAACAACAAAAAAAAACCCAAACCAAACAACAAAACAAAACACAAAAACCCAACAAAAAAAATTCCCCAAAAAACAAACCACCAATAAAATCTTCCAGTAGAGACATCTAAACCAAAACAAAGCTGCTGGTTACAGACAATATTTACAGTGAAGCCAAACAAGGCTCTCACTATTCCTGTTTACTAAGTTGTTTGTTACCTCAAACATGCCAGGGTACTGATGAACACCTAACTGACCTTACACTCAACACACTGGCATGTAAAAATACAGAAAAGAAACTGAGGTACAGCATGCTTCACCATGTATTTGTTATGTAGCTTTCATGGTATTTTATCCAGTTCTTTAGATAATCTTTATCAGCAGGAGTAACATAACCTGTTTATCCATCACACAGCACATTCCTATTTACTACCATGCACTCTCACCAAAAGCCACAAAGTTTTGATGGGAAACCTTGACAGTATCTCTGCTCTAGTATTACACTACAACTATCTTCTTGGCCATACATGGAACAGCCCCATCTTGTAAAGAGAGCAAACTAAGAAGTTATTTGCTCCTTCCAACAAATTAACAGCAAAGTTCTAGAATTTCTTATGTGACACTTCTGCTCTCAAGAGCCTTCAAACATGAAGCTCTGCTTATTAGAAGTCTACACACTGTGAAATTAGTATTTCATACAAATATTACACGAACACAGAGAGCTCTATACTTGAGTAGGCTGGAATTGATCTGCTGGGCTGCTCTACCAACATACAAAAGGAAACTACGGAAGATGAGCAGGCAAGCTTGTTGAAGTGACCTTGCAAGTTATACCTTATTATATTTGGATAAGATTTCAAATAAGAAGGATAAATTCCTATCAATGAGGCATAACCATGCCAGAAAGGTCTAACATAAACCTACTGCTAAAGATCTTAACAGAAATCCCTTATAGCCATGAACATCATTTCTTTGAAATGAGATCCTCCCATTTCTCCTTGGGAGAAGTAGAAGAAACGAAACTATAGCACCTCATGAAGCAGGCTCTGAGGCAGCAAATGTCAGGGCTTAACCACCTTTTTACTGAAAAGGGGCATCTAACAAGAGACTCTTCCAGAACAAATAGTCAACTGTAACATGCACTGTAATGACCACCCATCTCCAAATATCACCACAGAAGCTAAGAGAATCTGAGGAGATGAACAACTCATCAATTCAGTCAAAACAAGCTAGAATAATTCTCTTATTTGGGCTGAAAATGCTCAACAAGACAGTACACTCATCAACCGCCCGTTTGATGCAACACACAGCAGAATGCTATTTTAAAAGCTATTTAAAATAAACTGTCCAAATCTTTTTGAACAGGAGATGGAAAAAACAGACAGGTTTAGTGTTGTGACCAATTCCTACTGCTGCTTAAAAGCTATCTCATTTAGAAGAGCTGCGCTGATTAAAGAACATTAAAACTGAATCAAACAAGGTATCACAACTGACAAAGTATTTCTTAAATAGCCCTTTAACACTTTTCAAATTGACCTCACAAGGAAAAGCAATTAAGATACAAATAGGAGAACAGAAAAACAGAAAATAGCTCACCTTCTTGTCTCTGGTCCTTACTTCCCCATAGAAATCTAGGGCTTCTTGAGCCTTTAAAAACTTGCCTCGATGCAACAAATATGCACATATCATTACACCAGTTCGTCCCTTTCCAGCTTTACAGTGGATTGCTGCAACATGATTGTCATCTTCACTTAGCCACTGGTCGAGATCTTCACAAAAAGGTTTGATAAGCTCTAGCTGTGGTGGGTTATGGTCTTCAAAAGGGTACTGTGCAACTGCAACAAGAAAAAGTAATTCATCAAAATCTCAAGAGGAAATTACAGCAAGCTCACATCAACTTTGTGACAAGCAAAATAACTTTTTAAATAAATCCTCATCCTACATACACATATATATTTTTTTGTTATTCCAACATAATTCAGCAATGTACTGCATATTACATACATTACTAGAGAAATGTCTGCAATGTGTAAGCATCCTACTACATGAAGAGACTTCCACATCGCTACTGAAATGACTGTGACTACGGCACACTGTATCTTACAACACAAATTTTCTAGAATTTATGAGTGCATTGGCACAAAGAACAACCCTATCAAACCCCATTACTCTAGTGATAATTAGACTGACTGCTGAGAGAAAACAGGGCCAGACCTCAGTCACTGATCAGACAATAGGAATTTTGGTGAAAAATTCTGAGCAGTTGGGTCTACATTGGGAACAAACTCTCAGAATTGCTCAAAGGGTTTTTGAAACAAAAACCTGCAATTTCCATATTAAAAAAAAGAAAAAAGATAATAAACCCTCATATAAGGCACTTGCAATACATATGAGTTTTAAAGTCAAGCCACTGAATGAAGCTGTCCTTTTTCTCGTATGAATACATAACATGCATACAAACACTTTTTCCATCTAGACATGGAAAGAATTTCAAATGAGCATGCAGGAAATGAAAGAAAACCTAAGAAGGCAAAATTAAGCAATAAGCAGAGACAAGCACCCAAACCTCTAACACCTTAGGTAAGATGACAGGCAATGCTCTGTTGACTAGCAGAATTACACAGGGCTATACTAGTTTTGTCAGAACAGCAGCACTTTATAAAGTGCACCCCAATTCTTGTTCGACAGACTTGGGATCTTACAAATACAACTCTGGTTCACTTAAAAATTCTCAGCTAGAAACACCATTTCCTTTTCTGGTCTAAAAATGAATGCTTCATTTTTGGCAAGTGTTTGTATTCATTTCGTAAGTACTACTCTCGTCATACACGCAAGGCTCCTTTTGATGAACCCCCAAGGATTTAAAGAGCAGAAGTGAAGGATGAAGTTATGGAACTGCCAAATTACCGCAGCACAAGTCTGGAGCCTTTCGGAGGGATCTGCAAAGACAGTTTATTCACTTGCAGTACAGGCCGCCCACTTACTCTCCCAGAAAACCAAATAAGGAAGCCCGATAAAATGAACAATCTTTGCTAAAGAAGAAGCAAAGGTTAATGAATATACGCTAATAAATTCTTCCCCATGGAAGATCCAAAGATTCCCCAAAAGATCATTTTATGTGAACTTACAGAGATGTCACTTTTTGCAACAGAACTAGATAAAATGAGAAATTTATTTAAAAAAACCCTAAGAAAAAAAGCTATTAGGAAATGCTGTCAATTTGTCTATACAACTTTTGAGTCTATCCTAACTACATCCAGTCAGGTTCCAGTGAAAAGGAAAGACAAAGTAGTACTGAAAGAACAGCCTGAAAAATCTGAAGTGGTAGCAGCATGCTGAATGTGCTCTCCAAGATTTGAGATCAAAGGCAAACCTTGTGGTATTTTCTGCAAAGACAGAATGAGGAACAGATGAGACGGGTATGGGAGCCCTATGACGGTGCAGAGGGATTGGGAGTTAGAAAGCCACCTTCGGAAACATAAAGCTGAATGATCTTGAGCAGGTCCTCCATGGATTTTGGTTCCTAAACACTGGAGCACAGAGCATGGAGATTACTCCACGATTACTCTCTCCAAGCTCCTAGAAGTTGCAAGAAAAATCCCATAGCACAAAAAGGAGCAATAAAACAAAACAAAAACAAAAAACCCACCAAAACAAACAAAAAACAAACAAACAAACAAAACCACAAACAAAACAAAACAAAAAAAAAAGGGGGGGAAAGAGAGCCTTTGGCAAAGCAGAAGGCAATTTCCAGCATGGAAGTACTTCAGAAACTGCAAAAAATCCTAGACAAAATGCTTGCATCCAAAGAAGATGAAGAGCTTTCAATGTCTGGTTTTGAATTTAATGCAAGAGCATCCAAGCAGAATAATGAACTACTACAGTGTTTCATGCTAAGTGTACAAAATAAGAAGTTCCCTCTGAAATTAATTCACTTCAGAAGATTTTAGAGGAGAATTGTTATTCTTCTGGCTCCCTTAACAGTCCTGAGTCACCAATTTGGTTATCTAAGTCAACTAATTTAGGGATGAAAAGAAAAACTGCAGCATGTAGCTCCCTACAACAGCACTATCTTACACAGAGGAACTGTGAAAGGTGCCTGCCATCAACAAACAACATTTTGGGCTGAGAATGACAGTGACAAGATCTCAGCACCCTCTTTAAAACAAACAAACAAAAAACCAAAAACCCCCAAAACCCAAACAACCAAAAAACCCACAAAAAAAATCAAAGCATGCATATGTTCCGGACATATTAGAAGCACGACCTTTTCATTTATGCCTTCTCTCCTCTTACCCAAAGTATTGCTCAAGCAGATCTTAAAATACTTTTTTTTCTCGTTATATGTATTCAGTGAGGTTTCAGGACACTGTCATTCAATATTTTATGAGCAAACTAGCAGCGAAGATGACTTCAAGATGACAATTTTAGTCCTTCTATATTCAGACATTAAAGCAGCCAATTACATTTTGGCCATGTTCTAAACACCCTCTTTACAACTAGAAGGATGGCCTATAAGAAATAAAGGATAATAATAAAAAAGAAATTGAGCCTTTGCTAGGATCTAGTATTAGCCAGTTATGAAATGGCTAGTACTAGCCAAAATTTATTCATCTCCTACAATTACATACACACAAGTACTCCTTATCTGCCATTCTGAAGCACTGCATGAAAAGAAACTACAAGCTCTGCTACTGTGCACAGAGATATTCCTTTGCACAAAGAATAAAGGTCAATCTGAATTTATCTGTTTACCTGGGGAGTTAATACTAACAAAACAGGTACACCAGTTTCCACTCACAAGAGATAATCAAAAGAGGTGATCAAAAGAAGTCCCTGAAAGTTTCCCCACTGGCTCTGGTAGCTTTGCAAAGCATCTAAGAACCAACCCATCTCAAAGAAGCATCACATGGAATTTTTTTTTTCTCTTTTCAATTCTTCATTTTAAGCCACTGAAGGTTTGTTCCAAATATTCAAAAAGTTGTTTTACATGAATAGTGACAGTGGCTTAAGTGTTCTCCATTTTATCCTAAGTGATGCTTCTGCATAAAACCCAGACTTCCCTAAAGCTTCACATCTAAATTTCATAGTAAGTTTGCACACTGAATTAAACAGAAACTTCTATATAGCCCATTCTGCAAAAATTCTGCAACAGTAGACTTCCGATTGCCTTATTAGATCTAGTTAACTGTCAGGAACATACTTTTTTGAAAGCCCCAAGAATATAGCAAGTTTCTCCAATGACTCCAAGCAATCTGGCATCACTCCTTTACCCAAATCTATTCATCAGCTCCTCCTTTATACCTCCGTTCAGAAACACTGAAGTTTAAAGACAAAACCATACACTAGACAGTAAAAAACATACCTCTGCAGTTAAATTTGGCTGTGTCATAATGTCTTTCAGCACATCTAAAAAAGAAAAATAGACAAGAGTTCAAGACAAGTCTCTGAGGCACTCCTGACATCTGTCACACCCAGGCACATACAGAACAACATATGGGAAAATCATGCATACCCATCACCTTTACGATTTAAAAATGCAGCTAGAGGTTACATGCAAAAAACTGGTTTTTTACAGATGTATAAAGTTGCTCACTAAAATATCAGTTATTTTACTGAAAAACAATTACTTACCCTATGGTAACTGTAGTCTATCAGTATGACTCAATGGAGACATTCACACAAGTAATGCAATACACTATTACTTTTTAACACTATAGTATTAACAGCTCCAGCTGCTCGAGCAGCTATACGCTCCCACACAAACACATAAAGAGTAGATGGTTATGACCTTCATCCATTTGACCCTGAACTCAAAACACACATCAATATGCCTCAACAAAAACATGGGTGCTACGAGTGACAGGAATCACAAGGACATTTCAAGGACCCCCAGACAGCGTAACGTAAGCAAACATTCTTCCTCAAATTACAGGACCACCACCACAAGACAGTACAGGCAACTGAAAGCACCACTCAGTATTATAATGGAGATCATTGCATCAAGCAGAGATTGTGATACTACTTTCCAGCTTGGCACTTCTTCTTGGAATCAGGTGAACACACACAAAAAAAACCCAACACCAAAAAAACCCAACCAAACCAAACCCAAACCCCAAAACCTAGGCCAGTCTGCCAGTTTTCCCCTCACAGACCCTAGCAAATGGCACATTTCTTAAGACTCTCAATTGCATCAATGTCTGCCTCATCACTCTGCAAGAGACTAACTAGCTAGTAGCGCAGAAACCCACCCTGCATTAGTCTTGCAGGATGACTTTGCCTAGGGACAAACATCAGTAACCAGATATAAATGATCCATTCAAGAGGGTCTAACACAGCCAATATGGCATGCTGTAAGGGAGCAAGCTGGATCAGATGCTGTGGGTAAAGGGAAAGAAGGCAAGAAGTGCATGCTCTGTGTAATTTTCCTTGGAGTTGCTCTCTGCAGGCAAAATGAATCATCCTTACAAAATGCAAGTGAAAATGCAGCTCAGAAAGAAAGAGAACAATCCTGCTTCAAAATAACAGGACTCGACTTCAAATCATTGTGTTTCAATGTGATTTCAGTAGACAAAATATCTAGATCTTCCCTTCTGATTATATCCTGTACTCTTTATAGGTGTCAAATACCTACACCAGTTTCAGGACTGGTATGGACATATATTTCCTTAATTAGTATGACTGCAACCTTTGGACCTCTGTGGAGCTTACCTGACACTTCTAGACATACAAACTTTTAGGCTCCTACTACTCCTACTGCTGTACACAACTGGAGCCTTACATGTGCTGCATTGAGCTTTGTCCACCAGACCTGTACACCAGTGACAGACACAGGTCTGCTGGGGTTGCATGCGCACTCAGCACTTCCCTTTCTCTGAGTTCCAGAGCCTTCTCAACTGTAGCCTCTGCTAGGGAAAAGTCTGGCAGTTTTCACACTCTGATCACATTGCTGACACCTTCTCTGGGTCAGAAGTGATACACTGCAGGTTAAGCTGACAGATGGGACTCAAAACAACATTATTTATATTTGAGGCTTTGAGAAGGTTAGATGCAGTATGTACATCCAAGATGGAGTTATTATGCCTGAAGTAGCCATCAACTATGCTGGGGAAGGCCTGTTACAAGCTAGTCAGCATCTGAACTTGGGAAGTTGAACCTGCTAGGAAGCAAAGCAGTTAACAGAAAGCATCTTATCCTAGAAAGTGTCCTGCTTCCTTCTAAAGAAACACACAGTTCAAAGGGGTAGTAAAAGATGAAAGTCTTCAAATATTTAAAAAAAAAAAAAAAAAACAAAAAAAACCCTCTCCTATGGGCAAAAAAGCCTTCAAATTTTGAAGTCTGACTGTCAAGTAGAATACTGAAGGGGATTCAAAGCAGGTTTGTTGATACCAAGGATAGAAACTGAGCACAGAACATATAGCCATGCCACACTATGACCTCTTATGGGGGCTGTACACAACAAATGCAGAGCTCCAGTCACAGCTGTACAAAATAATACCACAGTTTCATTACATGACATCATGTAGTTCCAACCCCCCTGCCACAGGAAGGGACACCTTCCACTAGAAGTATATCTGCAGCACAGAACTCACCAACATACACTTTGGTGTATGTGTTCATTGCTTAGCATTTTAAATACATTCTTTTTTATAAACACTATTAGACTTCAAATAAAGTCAGATCTCCAGAATAAACCTGAACATTTTGTTTGTATTTTGGGGGTGGGGAGTGGGTTAGCAGAGTTCTTGTAATCCTCCTTATGACTAAAGCAAGTTTAAAGCAACCCAGATCCTAAGTGCTGTCAGCCAGATACCTTTCTGACCATAACTATGATCCCACTGATGACAGGACTAAAGGCTACAGAAAGAGATTACAGCCTATGCAAAGCCCAACCTCATGTACAGAGAGGTAAGAAAATATGCAGATAAAATCCACACTGTTCATTACAGTCCCTTCCTTTAACTATCTGCCTGTTGGTCAGTTAAAAGAAATATACTTGAGAAGGAAGAGATTATTACAATAGGGAAGACAACAATTTGGCAGTATGTGAAGTTGGGAGATGATAAAGAATACTGAAGGAATAGCAGTGTTAAGGGAGCACATGAGAAAATGAACACAAGCAAGAAACAAATGAAACTGCTCAAATAGTCACTGGAAATTTAAAAGTCAAGATGCAAGAATGAGGCATAACTGACATCATTTAAGCATCAGTTCAGAAAAAATCTCTTTAAATACTTTTAAATAGAACTGCTCAATACACACATTATTATCAACTTCATATAACAGCTACCTTAAGGGAACTGAAACCCCATGACAGTGTTTGAAATAATTCTGAATATAATCACATAACTCCTCTGAACTCCCACCTCCTTCTTTTGAACACAGACAATAGGTTGATTATTTACAAAGGATCAGCTTAATCTAAAGAGATGCTGCTCTCCAAAATACCTGAAGGCTGCAATTTCTTCCAGTCTCATGGCCAAACATTACAACAATTCAACTAATGACATTTGTGTACTTAATGTGTATAAATTCTGTCTGCATAGAGATAACCTGTCCCCTCCAGTCAAAGATACACAGTTTAAAAGCTATGCTTTCCAAGCTGTGCAGTAATCACTTGAATCTTCATTTGCAACTGATTCATGTTTTGGGGAAGAAGAAAACCTGCACACTTTAAAAGTATGTTTTATCCTGCAGGAATTTTCATTTGCGGGTGAATATAGTAATTTTAGAAAGTTTCACTTGCAATTGTTTTGAAGTTAGGAAGAAGTAAAATCGATGAGCTCTTGCACCGAAAATGGAGAAGTTAAAATTTTTATATGAAGAACTTGAAGACAAAAACCTGTGGCACACCTGGACAAGCTCTTTACACAGTTGAAATACAGCCATCAGCAACATAAATGTCAAAAGCATTTGTCTCAATCACAGTTCTCACTTTAAAGTTGTTCCTGTGTGGGTGATTGGTTTCACTTTTTTCTAAAAATGAGGTTGTAAGCATATAGCAAAGCAGAAATGTTTCAAATCACCACCTCCCTGAGGAGCTACTAGCTGAGATACACAGATGTCTTACTGAATTCCTACTTTCTGACCAAGCTTAGAAGTTTACACAGAGCAACATATTGTTTTTACCTGTCACCTCTACAGCCAATTCGAAACAAGCAGCTCAGTATCACACAGCTCAGCAAACCCTGATCTTGCAAGAGATACCAGAGCCACACTTTGCAGGAGATGATAGCTGAACTCAGCCCCAAGAAGCAGGAAGAAATTCAGTTGTATCTGTCCTGTTCTGCTTTGTTCCCCAAACCAAGCCGAAGCTGTCAGAAAATTTTTGGGGGGTGGGGTGTCTAATAAACCCACATTCATTAGATTTTGCATGACAGATCTCTAGTGCTGAGCTCCAGAAGAATTCAAAGATAGATATCCAGATATTTCGAAACTTACCTCTTTAGAAAGCTGCACCTACACACAGGAGCAGCTATCAGTTATTTTAGGAAGCACTGTCCTTTCCACCCATAAGTGCCACCAAGACAGCATTTATTAAAAGTCTAACATTCTGGAGAGCTTCTACGCTGAAGAATATAGTTTTGTCACTGAACCATAAGAAGAGTGTCTAATGAGGGGGGGTTTAATGCATATTTTTATACAACTTTTTCTGTCCCATCCTACCCCACGTTCTACAGACAACTTTGATGACCAATATACAATTTCTCAGCTTATGACCTTGTTCCAACATCACGAAACAGCTGCTTAATGTATAGCCCTTCAAATAATTTAGAGGCATATTTAAATACTTATTTTTAATGACTGACAGATTATGATGTAATGCATTTCCTGGATTTTCATACTACAGCATTTTTCCATGAATCGCAGATACTTGGGAACATATTTTTTAAAAAGTAAAGCCATAACAGCTCAAAGAATCAATAAATCTTCAATTTAGATTTCTAGGGGAAAAACGTGGGGTAGGAAATCATGACCTACTTTTCAGTATCAGCTGACACCACCAAATCATTTATACAAATGAAATTAGTCTAAGCTAACATGTAAGGACGATCAAGGCACACCACCACCACCACAAAAAAAAAAAAAAAATCCCCTCTGTAACAAGAACAGCTTTCTGCATAACTAAATCTTGAGAGCAAAATATTGCACTTCCTAAAGTGAGAAACCATCACATTACCAATTGCTGCAATAGCTTTCTCAAACAGGGACAATCAAGAAGAGTGAGGAAGCAAACAGAACCTGAGTACCAATACAGTTTGATTTCAAAAAAGAAAGAAAAAAGAAACAGGAAAATATTCATTTGGCATTTTCTTCACTGTGGATATCAATACATTGACAGAAAGCCTGCTATGAATTACTTTTCACTTTTTAATCACATGGTAGAAGCTCCAGATGGGCTAGATGCCAAGTCATTTAAAAGCGTTCAAGTAATATGAATACACACCAGCATTTCATTTAACCTCACTCAGCTCCACTAAATGAAGTAACAGTGCTCTCAATCAGGCTTAATTGTTTTAAGAAATGTGCAAAACATCTCTAGCTCTGCTTCAGTACAGCAACAAGCCACTTTCACGCATTAGCTATTTTTAGAACTCATTATTTTGTAAAATACATCTATAAGAGCATACTTACAGATTGTATATCTTGTAATGGTTTTTATGCTTTGAATCCAGAAACCTTAGGTAGAAAATAAAAAAGCATGTATTAATATACATCAAAATAATGTTGACCTCAATTTGCAGCATCATTAAAGCACCATCCAGCATGTGCAGTTCTGCATTCCAAGTCCCAGCTGGCCCTGCAGTGCCTCAGTCAAGGAAGCAGCATGTTGCAAACCTCACTCATACAAATAATGCAGTAGTATAAGACAATTTTTGCAACTGAGGAGACTAAAATCTGACCTGCAACTGAAATATTTATTATATGGACCAATCTGCACTGATTTCTAAGATACCTACACACCAATAAATATATTTAGCTGAGGAAATGTTGTTTATTTTTAAAGCACAAAGCATCAAGTACACAAGATATTTGTGAACACTTTCAGTTTAATTTTCAATGCAAAGTGTTCTGCCACAGTGGTACCTCCAATTAAAAAAAAAAAATAATACTGGAACATGAATTTTATCACAGTTAGAACAGCCAGAATCTTTATTTTAGTACTAGGCTTTTAAAACAGCCATTACTTGCCACTGAAGTCTGAGGACAATGCCTGATGATATTCTGAGTTCAGAAAGTAGGAAGACCACTATACTTTTCCACACTCATTTCATTTTCATGCTCACTTTGTAACAAAAACTTCCCATACAAGCTTTGAAGAGCCAAACTGCAAACATGATCCATCAAAAATGCCATGATTATATATAATGTGTCACCTGGCAATGTTCATGAAAAAATAACATACAAATGTTTACACTTAACATCATCAACAGTGTGTATCTGCACATCAGCCAGAAGGAATTTAATTAGCCATGACAGAACATGCTGTTCAAATTGAAAAGAAACACTAGCTGCTAAAATCCTGGAAAGCTCAAGCAAAAACAAGCTCTGGTTATCAGTCATAATATTCCAGAAGAACCTAGAACTCCTCTGTGGCTAAACTGATGTGTTTAAATACGAACAGATGTGAATGCTCCTTGTGCAGCACCAAGTACGAGATTTCAATTTAATCTCAAAAAATATTTTCTGATTTCCACTGGCATCCCTCTGTTGGCAGACTTCGAGATATTAAGGAAGATGGTGGACATGGCAATTTGTTTCAGGAGATGAACCCACTTATTCAAAACACACTGGAGAGCAAGAGAGCTGACTCTACTTCTGCTAGGAATATCCACAAAACTAAGTGTAAGCTTTCATGCAAGTATATTCCTAAGGACAAGATTCCATCCAAACTGTCTCAAAGTGTCAGTCACAGGAGACAGCCAGCAGTTCAAGTTGTACTTCTCATACAGTATTCACATTACATTCGTCAGGATAACAGTGACTCAGAAGAAGCCCACTGGCTTATTGCGGCTCAATATCAATTGCTCCAGAGCTCAAACACATTGAATTTCTGCATAAAAAAGTTTTTGAAAAAAAAATTACACAACAAAAAGATGACAGAAGCAGATGAGGACCTGCTGACTGCAACATGCAGAACGCATGTTCACATTTTGTGCATTATTCTCATTTAAAAAAAGGGGGCAACAAACATAACACTACTTTAGCATCCAGTTCCCTACAGCCATTTAATTTAAATCTACCTTATTTTGGCTGATTATACTTTTAGGTGACCATTATTCCTTTTGATCAGTGTTTATGGACAATTTAATAATTATGTAGTCATTTCCTTTCAAAAGTCTAACTTACACATATCTACATACTTAACCAATATATTTTTCTCCATACAGATGCAACTGAAATCAATGTTATGAATGGAAGAGGGCCTTCAAAGACTACTACCTATTATTATTTATTTAGATTATTCCCATGCCATTTATTCCAAGTCCAGCCTTTACCCCTATCCTACAATTTCCAAAGGTGGAGTCCATCAGGGACCACATATTTCACACAGCAGATGCAATGCCAGTATCAACTTAAAGAAAAGATGGCTCTGACTGCTGGTAAAGAAAGATGACTAGATAGTTTGTCTGTGGACAGCCCTTAACTATCTGGAAAGCACAGCAAAAGCTTTTTCTTGTGTGCAAGCTGTGTGCAATGACAACTGAAAAACTTCACACCTCCTAACAGTCCTAGCAGAAACACACACACACTCTGCAAGAGCATTTACAGATTGCTATGCTGACCCTCACTGATATGACCAGCTCTGGAAAAGTGACTTCTCCTTACTACCATGTGACAGAACAAGGTTGCTTCTGCAAGCCTGGTCAAATCCAGCCCCTGATATTTTCAGTAGCATTCATGGATAGTGAGCTTCATCATGATGGTTAAATATGCAAGAACAAACCCCCTCAAACTCACTGGAAGCTAACTGCAGCTGCACTGGGAAGTCACAGCCTTGAGATAAATGATTCTCAGTTGAGGGTTATGATTGCTCCCAGCTACCTCAGCTCATTTCTGTACAAACCTGGATGCAAACAATTACCACTGAAATTCAAGCAGCACTAATTCTGCCTACCAACAATTACGAGAAACTTTCTGCGGCATCTCAAACCTGGGAGCAGCACCTTCTTGTCCAGATACAACTAATTCTAACTTCACTGCATAATCATGCCCCCTACTGCATTATTTCCCCATTCCCAAACATCAAGCCTCTGGGAGAGCTACTGAACTTGTGACCACAAATGCCAAAATCCTAAAAGTATCAAGCATGACTTAAAACCAGACCTTGGGATCCTAAAAACACTAACATTTCGCAGCTTCTGACAAATATTTAGTTTTTAATGCAACCTCTCACACTACATTCTCCAGGTAGCATGTTGACTAAACAAACTATGATGCTCCTAACATACCAAGTACACCTTTCTCAGCTGTAACCAGCAGTTCAGAGTAAGTAACTTTATTTGATGTTAAAAATGACCTGTAGGTTAAAAAACCTGTAGTTTTTTAAAAAAAACCATGCTACAAAACATCACCAGCAATAACAATTTTTACCTGATATTTCCCCTCTTCTACAATTATTGAACACATCCAGATGTAAAAGTCTTTATCTAAAGTCATCTACATTTACTACCTTACATCAAAATTACTTATCAAGCATTTCATTTATCAATTGAAGAAAAGATATGGGAAACATATTCTGAAACGCCATCAGCTATCTGAGGAACTCTCAACACTGTGAACACAGGCATGAACTGACAACTTTCTAAAAGCAAAGAACCTCGTTTTACTCCAACACAATTCACTGAAATAAATTTTTCACAATAAAGCAGATTACATACATTTGAGATTAACCTGTAGCAGCAGCCTGGCCTATAAGTCTTGAAAATATAATTTTGTTTCTAACATTTTCAGGAAAGCCAGTATGGCAATATCTATGAGATGCAAAAATCTTGCCATTTTTACAAGTCAGAGCACACATCCTCCTTTCCTTAGCAGAACATAAATGAGTACAGAAAAGGATATTTAACATTTACAAGAGTATTAAAAAAAAATCTTACCTTACTACATCATCAATGTTGTTCCTGTATACTCCTTCAAGCCTCTCCGCAGGAAAACCCATAGCAATTATGTTTGGATAAATATCTGATATGCAAATTATGGAAACATTTGTAAAGCATGTGAAATTTCTACAGCAGCATTAAATGGACATTAATCAAATGTTTAACTGTATCAAAGTCAGAGCAACAACTCCAACCAACTCCCATATGCAAACAATTCATCTTTACATATGCTATGTAAAGCTATGTAAGGGATCTTAAGGAAAAAAAAGAAAAGCTGAGGAAAAGGTTGGGGGAAGAAGGGGAATAAGGAGGGTAACACAGTACTTTGACCACAGCCGCTACAACAGAAATCTCCTTACATCTCAAACAGATAACTTATTAAAAGCATATGCTATTGTGCAGCTAACAGTTAACATCCATTAGGAATGCAATGCACTAGAAAAGCAGAGTCAAGTAATCCACTTCTATCATACATCATCTCACTAGAATAAAATAGATGCTGCATACTGGTCTTTCTCTACAGTTTGAGTGGCATACTAAATCCAATGGGAAACTATTAAAATAGTCTTGTGTGACTAAACTGCAAGATGTTCCAAATTAAAACCCACGTTCACATCCCAGTGATCCCAAAATAGGTATATCACACAAACCAGCAAAGCTAACAAAAAAAAGCTCATTTCAGGCATGAAAGCTCTGGTGAGGCTACGCTGTTTTTATCACTTTCCATGTTTTCTACATAACATACCAATATAGCAGCTGCTAAGGTAGCTGTGAATGCCTAAATGCAAGATAACCACAATAGATGGGAATGTATAGATCTGAAAAGGAATCTGTATCTTGTTTATTTGAAAGACAAACAACTCCCCACTCCTGGAAAAATATTCTGACCTACCTGTCAGAACAGAACTCAAGAAAAGAAAGTACTCTGAAGTTTTAAACATTATTAGAAGTTATAATGTAGTGAAGAAGCTTCACTGAAAAGCAAAACAGAAATGAAACCAGCAGCTAAAAACCAGACCATACTCTACCACATTAACATACTCCTCCTCAAACTAATTTTAGAAGGAGCAAGAACAAAGCATGATATGTTTGAAGTTGGCCCTGCTTTAAACAAGGGGGTTGAAACGGTGACTTCCACAGGTCCCTTTCAACCTAAATTATTCCACAATTCAAAGAATCATGTTTATGGTTAAAACATAACAAAGCTCCAAGAGTAATCACCAGAATGGAAAATATTGCAGCAGTTTCCAAGGTATCAATATTCCAATTACTTGCACATAAAGAAAAGCCTGAACTAGGATACAAAGTACTTTACTCCATCCTTGCAGAATTCCCAAAAGCCTAAGTACTTACAGGGAAGCAGCATGGACCAAGTTTTGCATTTACAGAGTTAACTAGAAAACTTGAGGAAAACGTTAAGAACTGAATACACGGAAATAATGTTTTCTACTCTCAAAAAAAGAATTAGCATTTACTATGTTGTAATCCAAGTATTAATAGATATTGGTCTGCTTGGGCTACTCAAAATACAATTTATGCAGTGAGAAGAATGTGAAAACTTTTGAGAAATCCGAATAAATACCTACAGCTGCCTTAAATACTGACACTGAAAGCAGTTCTCATCTGGTTGCCAGGTTTTTTTTGTACTTCCCCAAACCCTAAGAAAAGCTTATCTTGGAGGAAAAAAAAAAAGAACAGCTGCTTGACTTTCAAAGTGTTTGATAACTTCAGATACTATCGAATCACGTAAATCTTAAACATTTAAACTACTCTGAACACACTGTACTCTGCAAACAGTCCACACCTCTTTGTTAAATTAACAAAAGACACTATATAATTAGCAACATACTTTATCAGTTACTACTTGCCATAAGCAGAAGAAACTGGTTATAAATTATGTGCACCTGCTCTATGTCTACTAACAGTGAATTACCTTTCAGCTAGCACTCCCCATCATTCCCTCTTCGTTCCCCAATTTTAACTTGATTTCCACCTACAGTCAGTTCCAGTGTTTACACTCAAAAGCATCTCCTATTGTGTCCTGTTCCAAGCAGCAAGGCTATATAAATTACCAGAGCAAAATAATCCAGTGTATTAGCCTGCTTTCCACAGCACTTCTCCATAGAAGACAAGCGTTCATGCTAGCAACAGGAGTAAAATAAATTCATTTTGACACACGCATCAAAACAAATCTCAGTTTCAACTACACTATCACCCATGAGACGGATGCGCAAACTTCACCAAATTACCATGTAACTTGCTCAAATTTCCATTCGCAATCCTGAGCTTTACTACACATTTTTTCATGTGTTTCAGCCTGCAGTTTATGTTCAGATGCTTTTCTTCTGCTGTTGGCGTTTCCTTTCCAAGAGGCTAAGATACAAGGTACCTTCCAGGATTCCCAGCTGGTGCAAGATGGAAGCAAAGCAGACAGACACCCCAAGCAAAGAAAAGAGAACATCTTAGCAGCAGCACTTCCAGTATGCAGCCTCACAGACTTGTCCAAACACTAAAGCCTCAAAACATGCAAGAAGAGAGAGATTAAAAGTTCCAAGATAACCAGGGCGGTCTCACACTTTTGGAAAAAAGTGATCCCATTTTGGCTCCCACATCTCACGTGACCCCTCTCTCCTCCCTCACTCCTCGGGGGCAACGCATGAACAGTACAGGCACAGCCCACATGCATTTCTTCTTTTAAATAGGAAGCTGGCAAGAATTGAATGCTCTAAGCTTAACTGTGCATTGTTACAGGTGCAATTTTTAAACCCAGAGGAGCTGGTGTTGCAAAAGATGTTCCACAATACGCCAGTAAGAAAAGAAAATGGAAAACTACTCAGTGGGGGGGAAGCATGAATCAATTTACTGATGCCGATTCAGTAAGTGTTGTACCTTCTAGGGCTTTGCAACCTGACAGCACAAAACCAGAAGTTCTGCTGAAAAACAAGTATCCAAGGGGGCGAGGGGCTGGATTTAGTAAAACATGATTGCTTTTTAAATTAATTTCTCCTCCATCTAAATATAAGCATCCTGAAGTACCTTACTTATTATCTCAAAGTATTAGACTGGAATGTAATTCCCAGGCCACCACTGACTCACTCTTCTGTCTGCAACAGATCTGGCATTAAAGGACACTGGCTGCAGTGAGCAAACAGTACCTTTCCATAGCAGGCGTGTGAGGCTGCAGGCTTCACCTGCAGTGAACAAATGCAAGCAGCAACTATGACAAATGCATTTGCATTGCTGGTGAAGATTGTTTTATGTCTTAATATATGCTTTGGCAAGCACGCTAAAGAAGCATGCTGCTTCAAAACTGTTGTCGGTTCAAGCAACTGAGGAATGCCTTTTGCTTTAAGGAGCAAGATGGAAGAACAGAGTGGAAGTGCTGTTGCTGTTTGCACAGATGATCTAAACCTCTGGGCAGAAATAGCAGTTTCGTCACTTAATAGAAAAAGCTGACAAAACCCAAGCCCTTCCACCCTTTCCTCTCCTGCAAAAAGATGTCCCAAGATCTGCAGCAAGTGAAGTGGATGGTTGTTACTGCATCAGTACTAGCTTGCTTTATTCCTTATGCTGGGGAATGAAACAGTCCTCCTCAGGGACAGCCAGCGATCACTGCAGGGAAGAGTACAGAGTTGAACCAGTTATGGGAGCAAAGACATCCACAGGGCATCATCTTCATCAAGTTCTTTTGTTTCCAGCCACACTCAGTGCCTCGGAGACATTGCTTTTCATACCTCAGTTAATTTAACATTAATTTCCAAAGCTGAAATTAAGATATTCACTAACAAGATGAAATTTCTTACAAAGGGGTTTCAAAGCTGGGCTTAAATTCAAAGCAAGAATTCTGAGACATTATTAAACTGGTAATGATACTGATAATCTTAGAAACCTGGAAGAAGTGATTTAAAACATGCAACAAGTTCAT